>PVKP010004591.1:9748-96609 GCA_004027715.1 Plecturocebus donacophilus
ATATATATATATATATATATATATATATATATATATATATATGGCATTATATGTGTGTGTGTGTATACGAATGACTCAAAAATAACCATGTCTTTGTGTGGCCATTTGTTCAAGACATGTAATAGGAAAATATTGCACAGATATCTGAGTAAGATAATAAAGTTTATTAGAAAAAATGTATTTCAGCATTTTTTAAAATTGTACTTTAAGTTCTGGAGTACATGTGCAGGTCTTGCAGGATTGTTGCATAGGTACACATATGCCAAGGTTGTTTGCTGTCTCCATCCCCCCGTCACCTACATCAGGCATTTCTCCCAATGTTATCCCTCTTCAACCTCCCCACCCACCTCTGTCCATCCTCTAGCCCCCCACCCCCCAACAGACTCCAGTGTGTGACATTCCCCTCCCTGTGCCCATGTGTTCTCATTGTTCAACACCCATTTATGAGTGAGAAGATGTGGTGTTTGGTTTTCTGTTCTTGTGTCAGTTTGCTGAGAATGAAGGTTCCCAAATTCATCCATGTCCCTGCAAAGGACATAAACTTATCCTTTTTTATGGCTGCATAGTATTTCATGGTATATATGTGCCACATTTTCTTTTTCCAGTTTATCATTGATGGACATTTGAGTTGGTTCCAGGTCTTTGCAATTGGAAACAGTGATGCAATGAACATACATGTGCCTGTGTCTCTATAATAGAACGATTTATAACCCTTTGGGTATAAACTCAGTAATGGGATTGCTGGGTCAAATGGAATTTCTATTTCTAGATCCTTGAGGAATGGCCACACTGTCTCCCACAATGGTTGAACTAATTTTACACTCCCACCAACAGTGTAAAAGTGTTCTTATTTCTCCACATCCTCTCCAGTATCTTTTGTCTCCGGATTTTTTAATGATGGCCATTCTAACTGGCATGAGATGGTATCTCAATGTGGTTTTGATTTGCATTTCTCTAATGACCAGTGTTGATGAGCATTTTTCACATGTTGTTGGCCTCATAAATGCCCTCTTTTGAAAAGTGTCAGCATATTTTTATCCCTAATAATATATTTTAAAATAGGAAAAAGAGTTTTTTAAATCCTAAATAAGAAACAATGGCTTCACAGTATTTAATTTTAAAATCATAAAATGTTTTTCTTAACAATGTTATCTTGCCTCATTAAAAGGTATATCTTTGTATTTAAGCAAATTTTATCATTAAGAGGAGAGAAAATGGATTAAATTTAAAAAGCCAGCTCAGACCACAAATACCCAAATACTACTATAGTATTAGGTGTGTAGGTTGGTATACTCATACATTATTGCTAAGTAGTAGTACAACCCCATGGAGAGCAGTTCTTAATGTTTAAAATAAAAAATGCAGAGTTCATTTCACCCATCACTTCTATTTCTAGTGCCATTGAAATTTTGATAGGAATTGCATTAAATTTGAATATTATTTTGAATTTGGATATCACATTGGTAAGCATAAACATTTTAATAATATTAATTCTTCTATGAATGCAGAATATGTTTTCACTTATTTATGTATTCTTCAATCTAATTCCTCAATGTTTTATGGTTTTCAGTGTACAAATGTTTCATTCCCTTCATTAAATTTATTAATAAATATTTTATTCTTTTTGATGCTATTATGAGATTGCTTTATTGATTTCATTTTGGATAATGATTGGTGTAAATAAATGCAACTGATTTTTATATGTTATTTTTGTGTCTTGCAACTTTATTGAATTCATATATTAGTTCTAACTGTGTGTGTGTGTGTGTGTGTGTGTGTGTGTGTGTGTGTGTGTGTGTTGTGCAGAGTCTTTAGGGTCTTCTACATATAAGATTATGCTATCTGCAAATAAGTATAATTTTACTTCTTCCTTTCTGATTTAGTTACCTTTATTTTTATTGTCTAATTGTTCTTGCTAGTACCTAGCACTATGTTGAATAGAAGTGATAAAGGTGGGCATGCTTATTTTGTATTGGATCTTAAAGGAAATGCTTTCAATTATTCCCATTGATTATGTTAGTTCTAAGATGATTATAAATGGCCTTTCTTAAGTTGAGGGAATTTCCTTTTGTGCCTAATTTAACAAGAGATTTTATTATGAAATGATGTGAAACTTTTCAGCACTTATTGAAATGATCATGTGGTTTTTATTTTTCATTCGGTTAATGTGGTGTATCATATTAATTGATTTGCATATGTTACATACATCTTGTATTCCAGTGATGAATCTCTCTTGGTTGCAATATGTTCTTTGTATTTCAGAGTAGAAATCCTACAGACTGTCTACTGGCTTACAAAGTATCAGAGCACTGCTAAAATAATTCTTTTAAATTTTTTCCTTGGTTATATAATAAACAGCAGATTGTACAATATAGTCTATTTTAGGATCCATTGGAAAAAATATTTTACATTGTAAATTTTAAGATTTAAAATTAGAAGAGATAAAAGGACATTTGGCAATTGGACACACCTTTCTCCATTTTTGATTATGATAATCTCATTTCTCAAATTTTCACTTTTCTAAGTATGGTAAACAAGGGTCACCAACTGTATCTGTTATATAAAGATAGTAAATCACTAATTTTCAAGTTAGATCATACTGAGGGTTAGGAGACCAGGGTGAAATAAAAGCAATGTTCTTATGAAGACTAATATTGTAGATGTAAGTTGGCCATGATTGTCTTGTTTTTATATGTACTCTCAAAAGTATACATTTAGTTTGACTAAAAGAAATAGAAATGACTTGTATTTGGGATTTTGACTTAACATCTCAATGGGAAGATAGAGGTACACATTCATAAACAATCTGCTAATTTAATGAGTTGACTAAAAAGGTAACCAGGGCAGTTTAAGGTTGTTCTATAAAAGTTTGTCTTAGCAAAACCTATAAAGAGCCACACATATATTTTCTCAAATTTACTTATGTCAATAGCAAATTTCAAAATTCAAAGACTCTCAACATTTCACAGTTGGTAGAATCCACAGTGTTAAAAAGTTTTAAGACAAAAAAAGAAAATGATCTTAGACTTCTAAAGAAAGACATATATAATGTTCAAAAACGTAACACTAAAAAGTAATTTTACAAGTTTTTCTTTATGGATACTAAAATTAATAGTTTTTCTTTATAGATACTAAAATTAATAGGTCTTATTCAATATTTCCTATCCTTGCTCTTTCTCTTAGTAACCGTTTCCCCAACCCCAACAAAATGGAACAAGAAGAAGATATCTACATTCTCCTGGTTATTGGAACTTTAGCCATTATCATAGTTAGCCTCAATTCAGATGAATAAACAGTGATAACCACTGTAAGTAAGCCTTGCTATCCATCATATTTCCATGGAAGAATAAATCTGATGTAAATGAAAGTGTTTTCATTTTTATTCAGGATGACTATGTAATTACATAGTCATCTATCTCTTCTATGATCCTACTAAAATAAGAGTATGAAAGCACAAAAACAATAAATTGACAACAGTTAAGAGAAGAAAATGGGGTTCAGGGCTGAGGGGTGGTTATCAGAAGAGAGCATTAATGAAACTTGGAGAAAAAGAAGTGTTTGGAGCAACTTGTAGGATAAAGTTGGCAGGAAAAGCTAAATTCCATGTTTAACAGGAGGGTCCCATAGAAGTGGGATTCAAGATCCTTTCTGAGGGCTCTGCTGCTGGGTTAAAGCTAACCCTAGCCACAGAGATTTAAAGTGACAAGTGAGTCCCAAAGCAATCAACAGTTTACTTGAATTTCTGATACATAATTTTGTATATAGACATCTAAGCTAGTGTCTCTCATGTGATGTCACTACAAAACAAAAGGTCCTATATTTTCTGAGATATTCATTTGCAGATTTAATAATGCCTTCTAGGATAAATAAAAAGAGGCTGAGCTTAGAAACATGTTGATACAGCATTGGAAATTTTCTAACAAGGACTACAAAGATATATGAAAAGCAAAAGAGGGTAAGTAAAAGACTTTCTATGTGTCAAGCCCAGCACTCATGCTGAGCTATTGTATGGCCAAAGACCTAGGAATATTTTTTAATTGATGAAAAAAAATTAAAAACGGTATTTGTGACATTTAGAAATTAAATCATTCAAATTCATTCCCATAAATAGCTTTGTTAGAACATAGTCATTGTTTAATTATCACAAATTATCCATCACTGTGTTAGCACTGAAACTCCAGCAGGAGAGATTGAGATTCCATGGCCCAAAATATAAAAATCAACCAGGTAGAGAGATCCAAGATGGCCGACTACTAGCAGCTCAGGATTGTAGCTCCCAGAGAAAGCGCACAGAACAAGAGGATGCCATATTTTTAGAAAAATTTTTGTTGCTTACGGATTAGGATTCCCAGTGGAGGAGCCCCACGAGTCGCCAGTGCGACTCTTGTGGCCAGCGTGGCGGTTTTGCCAGCGTTTTGGCACGGCAGTTCTCCGTGCAGAGTAAACGGGACTAGCTTCCCTTTTGATCGACGTTTGGATCTCCAGGAAGGCGAGTAGGGAAGCCAGACCGGAGAGCCCCCTAGCAGAAAATCACCACGAATCTTAATGCCGCAGTTTTAGCTGGTGCAGTGGGTTGCACAGATTTCGGCGTTGGGAATCAACAAGTTGGACGTCCACTCAGAGACCTAAATTGAAAGTAGGTAATTACAGAGATGACAGGTGGATGAAATTACAATGACGGGAAGGAACCAGCGTAAAAAAGCTAAGAATACCCAGAAGCAGAATGCTTCTCCTTCTACAGGGGATCACAGTTCTTCACCATCAAGGGAACAAGGCCTGATGGAGAATGAGTGCGTTCCAATAACAGAAATGGGCTTCAGAAGGTGGATGATAAGGAGCTTTTTTGAGTTAAAAGAATATGTTCTAGCCCAATGCAAAGAAACTAAGAACCTTGAAAAAAGGTTTGATGAAATTCCAATGAGAATAAACAATTTAGAAACGAATATAAGGGAATTATTGGAACTGAAGAACACAATAAGAGAACTTTGCGAAGTATACACAGGTTTTAACAGTCGAATTGATCAAGCAGAAGAAAGGATATCAGAGGTCGAAGACCTACTTAATGAAATGAATTGAGAAGACAAGATTCGAGAACAAAGAGTAAAAAGGAATGAGCAAAGTCTCCAGGAAATATGGGACTATGTGAAAAGACCTAATTTACGATTGATCGGTGTACCTGAATCTCATGAAGAGAATGAATCTAAGTTGGAAAATATTTTTCAGGATATTATTCAGGAAAACTTTCCTAACCTAGTAAGGCAGGATAATACTCAACTCCAGGTAATCCAGAGAACACCACAAGGATATTCCTCAAGTAGACCAACTCCAAGACAAGTAATTGCTAGATTTATTAGGGTTGAAATAAAGGAGAAAATTTTAAGGGAAGCTAGAGAGAAAGGTCAGATTACCTATAAGGGAAGCCTATCAGACTCACAGCAGACCTCTCAGCAGAAACCCTACAATCTAGAAGAGAGTGGGGGTCAGTATTCAATATCCTTAAAGAAAAGAATTTCCAACCCAGAATCATATATCCTGCCAAACTAAGTTTTAAAAACGGAGGAAAAATAAAATTTTTCATGAACCAGCAAGCACTCAGAGATTTCATCACCACCAGGCCTGTTTTACAAAATCTTCTGAAAGAAGCACTACAAACAGAAAAGAACAACCAGTATCAGTTATCTCAAAAATTCACCAAAACATAAAGAGTATCTCCATAATGAAGAATTTACATCAACTAACGGGCAAAAAAGCCAGTTAGCATTAAATTCACAAATATTAATATTAATCCTAAACTTAAATGGATACAATGCCCTAATTAAAGTCACAGACAGGCAAATTGAATGAAAAGTTAAAATCCATCGGTATGTAGTATCCAGATCCAATTCACAATGATACACAAAGACTTAAACGGATGGAGGAAGATTTACTAATTAAATGGAGAAAAAAAAAAGGAGTTGTAACTCTTGTCTCCGATAAAACAGACTTTAAAAGTAATAAAGACTAAAAGAAACAAAGAAGGACATTACATAATGGTAGAAGGATCAATGTAACAATAGAAGTCAATGATTATAAATACATATATACCTAATATAGTAGCACCCAGATACATAAGACAAGTTTTTATTACAAACAGATTTGGACTCCCGCACAATAATGGCGGGAGATTTTGGTTAATTTACAATACACCCATTCTGAAAGTGACTATATAACAGAAAGTGAATTACTCTTTAGTATTTACATAGTATCTCACACACCTAAATGAAATATTGGTTGACTGTTTGTTATTTTCTTCCTGTATTCCTTTCTGTCACTGTTGTTAAGTATAATTGACGGCATAAAAGAGGTTTTTGATACCTTTTTAAGATTGCATTCCAGCCTGGGCAATAGAGCAAGAATTCTGTTCTCTCTCCCCACTTTTTCTTTCTCTATTTTCTCTTAAAAAAATACTAATAAAAATAAAAAATAAACATTCACCAAATCATAGTACATCTATACATAAATCTAAAATGAGAAACACATAAGCAAAGAATAACCAGTAGAAAAAAAAGAATTCTCTGGGACTGAAGGTAGGAAATTTCTAACTTTGAAGTGTTTAGAACTCAAAAGCATCATAAATCATATAAAAGGAAAAGTAATATGTAAAACACAAAGGCTAATATAGTTGCTATCTCCCTTTTTACAGAGGTAATTGGTCATGCCTATTCTATGATACAAAACAGCAAAACAAAATAATGCATAATGAAAGAAAAAAATCTTTTTTGTTCAGCAGCCATAGTAGAGGATGGAAGACAATGATGAAATGATTTTAAGGTTTTTAGGAATAAACTAGGATTCTATAGCCAGAGAAATATCAAAATATAGGGTAGAATAAATACATTTTCAAACAGATAAGGACTAAGAAAATTTATTTGCTGTGATTCATTTTTAAAGTCTTACTTGAGGATATATTCCAGCAAAACGAAGGAAAAAAAAAAAAAAAACCCAAGTGAGATAGGATTTTGGAAGTAGAACCAACCCAGAATAAAACAGGAAGGGAAGATTTAGGATTAGAGTTATACTTCATATTTAAATGCATCTTATTGTTTTTAGCAAGAGATGAGCTTATGCTTAACCAGAAAAAAATGCAATTAGTATCTCAAGAAAAAGAAAATTCACCAAATTTCAAACTAAAATGAGAAACATATTTTAAGCAAAGAATGCCCTGAAGGAAAAAGAGAATTCTTTGGGATTGAAGGTAAAAAAATTCTACCTTTGAAGTGCTTAGGACTCAAAAGCATCTAAATCATAAAAAAGGAAATATAATTATAGAACAATACATGGTCAAGAAATAAATCATGGGTATAACATAATAATAGTCATAATGAAAGTGATTTTTTTACAATTCTTCAATATTTATAGCCAAGCTATGAACAAAAAATGTTTTGTTTCGATTTTTAGTGCAGAATGTAACTGTTAACAACATTAGAAATATGAAATTTTTCTAAAAATAAAAGTGCTGCTGATATGTGAGAGATTGGATTTGGAGAGGAAAGTCAGGGCACTGATATTCTCATTCTCTATAGAGTATAATTGGAATACTTCCTTATGTGCATAGTGGGATCAAAATAATGTCTAAAAAGTGGAAAATATAGGGATAAAGGCATATACTTTAAAATAGGAATTATATACACCAGTGCCTCAGGTATATCAATGAGCAAAACAGTGAGTGTAAGAAAATGTGCGCTGGACTGGTGCTATTGCAACCAGCCACCCACCAGATATTTAACTGTTTTTTTAGTACATGACAAAGACCACACTGAACTCATAGGCAAGATAGGCCTCTAACTCTGGATGACATTTTGTAACTTCGCATTTAAGGATATGAAATAATCAAAAGAAGAGGTAAATATGACAATATAAGAATATTAGAAGATAAAAGAGAAATGGAAGTCATAATAAAATCAGACTTTTATTTTTAATGGGAGAGATTTGACAAGTTCTCTTATTGTTGATTAATTAATTAAATAAGTATTTGTGAAATGTTGGAGGCAAACCTTAAAATAATTAAAGCAAAAGTTATTGTGAAGTTTAGCTCTGTAGATGAGGAAGAGCTGCAGAATGATGCATTTCCTCATGAATTCTTTTTATATATTCTGACTTCTGAAAAATCCTATGTATTATATTTGTTTTATAAGATTGAATTAAAAGTATTTGTGACAAATACCAATTTTTTAACACAGGAAAGTTTGTAGTCTAAATTTATGCAGAAACCTCATATATCTGTAAATGGGTTTGTAAATTGAAGCCCAGCATAATCGACTTCCTATGATAATGAGAATGCAGACAATATAGCTGTAAGGAGTGTGAACAATGCTGAGATCTCCAGGGTAGAAAGCAAAATAGGCAGGGAGGTCAGTTTGATGGAGCTGAAGCAAAACCTCTTAAAGGTTCAATAATGAAATTTGCTCCTAGGATACCAAATAAATTTCAGTCTGGGAAAATACCATGCTTAGCTGTGGATTGCATGGATTTAGATGGCACTAAGTAAGTAGGTGTCCATAGATCTTCCAGCATTACAAAACTCCACACAATAAGATATCCCGTGAATCCATCTATTAAACAGCTAGAAATCTAGGTGATGCGAACTGTAACAGCAGTGAAAGAGAAACATCTGAGGAGAGATTTTCTGTATTTCTTTCCATAAGTCAATGTTAACAGTGACTGACTCAGTGGAGAAATAATTGCACTAATCAGACAGTAGCAGTTATCAATGGCTGTAAGACAGGAGAAAGGAGTGAAGATATTTTCACAATAATAGTTTAAAGACCCAAGGTCATGTTCATTTAAAATGAGACTTCTGAAATTCTGGTGCTGTCAGAAACAAGATTTTTTCTTTCGATTTTTTTCTAGAACTATCTTGACACATTACTATAGCACATACCCATTTCTCACATATTATCTATAGTTGCTTTAGGGCTACAAGTGTTGGAGTGGACTAGTCAGCCAAATGATCATATTGGCCGGCAAAGATGAAAATGTTAACTATAGTGCATTTTATTAGAGAAAAAGTACAAAAAAACATGAAGAAATAGTGAAAGACAAACTAGGAGATGAAACAAGTTTCAATCTTAAAACAGAGATCAAACCAAATCTAGCCACCTCCCGTTTCTGCATGGCTCATTAGCAAAAATTAATTTGCATTTAATAAGATCAGCAAACATTTAGTAATATCATTAAACATTTATTTAACTCAATAATCTGATGGTTAGAAAAGGGTTGACTAATCTAAACTTGGCTTGCATCCATTCCACATATTGCTCATACTCCTCATAAGACAAACATATTTGTTTATGTATTTTCATTTCCTCCAAAAGGATATGCAATTACAAGTGATAATTAAATGAAATTAAAATTTTAGTCTCAATAAATTTTCATTGGAAAGTAGACATTTCCACTTGTTACGTATTATCTGTAGTTGCTTTAATGTTGGAGTTGAGTAGTTGGTAAAGTGATCATATGGTCTACAAAGCTTAATATACGTACTCTCTGTCAATTTACAGAAGAGTTTGCAGATCCCTTCTCTCGGAGGTTGGCAAGAATGAGAACTCTCACTAAGCTGAAGTTAGGGATATGTTGACAGGGTCATTAGGTATTTCTTTTTATTTTATTTTTTCTTAATCTTCAGAGATGTACCTGACGTATAGTTGTATTGTCTCTACATTTAGGAAAGGGATGACACTCAGTAAGAGAAAGCTCAAAAAATTACTTTGCTTTTTCACTTTGTCTTATTTTGTTGTTAGCTGTCTTAGACTGGAGCATGGGGAATAGGAATTATAACCCAAATGTCCACCGATTAACATAAAAATTAATTCTCACTATTTCATGATATTTTACATACTTTTTTTGGTCTTATCGTTTATTCAATAAAATGTATCAAATGTAGCCATAGCTTAAGAGGCCCATTTGAAAAATATTACACCAAAATTCCATCTAACGATAAAATTGAAATCAGTACTTGCTATATGTCAACCATGGGGCTAATTCCTAGAAATAATAAGCAAGGAATTTACCATTAGAAAAATGAAAGCCCAGAAGAAAACACATCAAGGAGATAAATTAAAAAATTATCTGCTTTAAAATTACTTAAAATTAACAAATAGAACAAAAGACTGTTTGTGTAAAAATATAAAATACTAGAAACAATTCATGGTAACTAGGCAAAGTTGTTGAGCTAAAAATGAACTATACAATGAAGGAAATTCCAAGACTTGCCTAAGATACTTGCAAAGAGGAAGACGGATCTAAACATAACTGATTTAAATATATGGAAGTCAAAAGATATAAGATGCTTCCAGAATGAAGTCAGAAAGCAAGAGTAGGAGGTTTTGAAGGCAAGATAATTACTCACAGAACATTTTAAGATAAAACTCAGATTAGTCAAGGCAAGAAAGTAAGACTGTGAGATTTATATTGGTAATTTTAAAAAAAAAATCACATCAATTTAAAATTGGCTATCTAATAAAATTTCTAAAAAATTAGGTAACATGAAATATTTATAATTAATCTATTTTTAACAAAAGTTTTACTTTTAACATAAATTGGCAAAATTTATGTTCATAAATTTTAAATTTATTCATATATATTTGTTTACATAAATATATATATGATTTTCATAATATGAGAAATTTACATTATAGCTAAAATAGAAAATCATTTCATATAATATACTACTTTGAATCTACATTCTACTAATAATATATCTGGAAGTCAAATATGAAATATGGAATTTTATCAGGAGACTAAAATGATCTCCTACGACCCACTGCTAGAGAAACTGACATGTTGCCTAATGAACATCATTTTATTAAAGTGTTCCAACTTAATTAGTATTTTCATCATTCTAAGATGTTTAAAAAGAAACAGATGTTTGACATTTACTAGAAATGATTTGGTAGATAACAAGCTTATGTGTTCTTTTGTTGTGAATTGTATTTTCCAGCAAATATTCTGAACATTTTACTTCAGAATATTTTACTTAGTTTTTAGTATCATGAAAAATAATTACTTAGGAGTTATCTATTTTGTAGATTTTATTCCAATATGCACAGTTGACAACAAGATAAAAATAATGGCAATACTAGTAGCCCAATCAATTAGCATGTTGATGGCAGAATTTTACACCTTTATCTAGACGTGATTCATGTCCCATAAAATTCCCTTTTAATGTATGTAATTAAATAGTTTTGAGTATGTTTAGCCCACCCTTCACTATTATCAACTTTTAGACAATATGCATTGCTCCAAAAACAACTCCATACTCTTTAACAGTCACTTTCTACTGACCACTACCCGCAGCCCATAACAACCACTAATCTAAAAACTGTTTTTATAGATTTGCCTTTTTTTCTTGACATTTTCAGATTAAAGCCTACAGAGTAGATATTCATTTGCTAAGAAGCACCTTCTAACTGAAATTATTCAAGGATATCTTAAAGAATAGAAAGCAGAAAATTTAACCAAATAGAGCTATGTAGAATGCTAAAACAATTAAAAGAAAAAGTCACCATATTTTGAGTTGTGCATGAGAAATCATCAAATATCATTCTTATGTATTCAATATAATGTTAAACCATTCATTGATCAACACTGGCATGGTTTTAACATTTTAGCCAAGAATGACAAAATAGGCAAGTAGTCTCCTCTGGGATATAATTTGTAGGTTAAATGTAATGACTTTCCTCTAACCTGCAGAAGATGTCTCATAACTAATTTAGAATTTAAAATAACATTCTAAGTTGCTATTAGCAGTTTAGACTGTGAAAGAAATTGAAAGGTCTTTTCCAACATGGCAGCTTACTGAGAACAGGTTTTGTTAGGAACAAGAAGGCAGAACATATTACAAGAATCCAGTGGTATGTTGTGCTGAGCATGGGAAGAAGAAGGCAATAAGGAATGAGGGAGGCAGGGAATTGAATTGAGCATATAACATGTGTTCTAATATCTATAAAAGGTAGACATTAGTAAGTTTGTTTTATAGATAAGAAAGACTATCAAAGGAATAAAACAAATGTCACATAGTTCACAATTTTGCCTGTCTATAAATCAACAAAGGGAAAATAATAATATATTGCTGACACACTGTCAAGAGAATCCTTATTCCACATAAAGTATGTAAAGTATATTGTAGAGTATATTGTACATAATTGTAAGTAAGCTAATTAGCTTACTTACAAGGTTAAGAAGGGAAACTCCTCTGTTCAGAGCAAGGAATGTTAACTGCTTTCTACATCAGTTTGCTGATGGAAGACCCATTCAAAGCTGGAAGCCTTACCACCTACTAGACTACAGAAGATGGAAATTCTCTGATCCTATGAAAAATAAGGATCACGGAAGTTATCATGTATCTTATTTATACCCAGCAGCAACCTGGATTTACTCATAATGTGATCCCTAAAAGAAGACATGTTGTTTCCTAAAGAGGTCACAGTAAAAATTATCCTAAATCTGTAAATTATCTAACAATTTTAAAATTTCCATTTTATTTGTTATGCTTCTCTGGGGACTAAGGGTGAACAATAGAGAAAATTAATACACTTCAAATGATTCACTTGTTTAAAATATAAGTTCCGCCAGGCTTAGTGGCTCACGCCTGTAATCCCAACACTTTGAGAGGCCAAGGCTGGTGGATCACCAGGTCAGGAGTTGGAGACCACCCTGGCCAATATGGTGAAACCCCAACTCTGCTAAAAATACAAAAATTAGCCGGGCGTGGTGGCAGGTGCCTGTAGTCCCAGCTACTCAAGAGGCTGAGGCAGAACAATCTCCTGAACCTAGGAGGTGGAGGTTGCAGGGAGCCAAGATCATGCCGCTGCACTCTATGAGTGATAGAGCAAGCCTCCGTCTCAAAAAGAAAAAAAAAAGTAAGTTCGAATTTCTTCTATATTATTGTCTTTGATAAAAATGATTGATGTCTACCTCACTGAATGATTGCTTAATTGCTACAGTTGAGGTTAAAGCTATGGTTCAAAAAATCATAAAACATTATTATGTATCCTTAATGCTACTGCATATATTTGGGCATAGACATGGGTAGTTTCATTTCATTTTAGGTGACGTGGGTTAGAAAAACTCAAAACTTTTTTACTAATAATAATAACAATGATAATAAAGTACCAAGGTGCCATACTTCCTACCTCCCTACCTCCTTCTCCCACCGGAGCCCACTGACTATGCCATGGATACTCTTAGACCAGTTCTGGAAAAGAAGCTGAGGGATATAAGGGAACACAAACTAGAAAGTGAAAAGTGGAGGCTGTATCTGTCTCCACTTTTGCTTCAGCTATCTTGTATATGTTCAAGAAAATCATCGAGATCTTCATGTGTTCTCCTTAATAATGGTTCTGTTTCTCTCAGACCCCTGTACAGATAACTTCTGCCTGGATTTCCCTGCCTGTGTCTTGGGATTGTTAGATCCCTAGTTGGCTGACATTTTTACCTTTTTAGGTAAAAATCAGATCTTACCTGATTAAAAGCAATCCATTTTGCCTTAGTTGACTCTGAAAATCTGTGCATGTGGTTACTTAGCTCTATTCCTTTAACTCTTTTCTCAGCTTTAAATCTGATATATTTATCTAGAGATCCTCTTATATTTCTAACCTTAAAACTCAATTCTAACTCTCAACTTTCCAGCTGTAGCTCTCTTACACACTTAACTCATTGGGCTTTCACTTTCCTGTTTGTTTCTAATGTTCAATAGGACAACAGGGAACAAGGGATAGACTATGAGACTGCCCTAAGGGGAAGGATGAATGAATAAAGAAAAGGCAATGGTATTTCTCAAGGTAGAATGCACTGTAGGGTATCAGATGTAGTTGTATGCATACAGAGAGAATATATAAAATTTTGCCACATTAATAAAAATGATAAGCTAACATGCCAATATTTGTTTCATTCTAGCCCTGCAAAGTATATATGTATACAGTACATATGCCTACATATACTATATCTGATATTTGCCTACGTCTGATGTATGCCTATATAAACTGTATACATATATACTTATAAATCTGATATAGTTAGGCACATATCAAATATAATTAGGCATATATAAGTCAAGCTATATATGTATATATATATATAAACTATATATTATATATAAGTATATAGTTTATATATAATATATAGTTTATATATAGGTATATAGTTTGTATACATGCCTTGACTTATATATAGTAAACTATATACTATAAGTATATAGTTTATATGTTGTATATATAAACCATATATACTATATTGGATATATGCCTATATATACTGTATATATGCCTAATTATATCTGATATGTGCCTATATATTCTGTATACATATATACTTTGCAGGGCTAGAATGAAACAAATGGTTGAGGAAAATCAAAAAACATATACATGCGCATATATACCTACAGTTACACTAAGAAAACACATTATTTTCAGAGCCAATTAGCTTACTTACAAGGTAAAGAAGGGAAACTCCTCTGTTCAGAGCAAGGAATGTTAACTGCTTTCTACATAAGTTTGCTGATGGAAGGCCCATTCAAAGCTGGAAGCCTTACCACCTACTAGACTACAGAAGATGGAAATTTTCTGATCCTATGAAAAACCTAAATAAATACACAACATATCTTGATGTGCAGCATGGGCAGACACAGCAGAACAGATAATAAGATTTTAATTAAGCAAGATATTTATTAAAGTTGGTGTTTTTATATTCCAA
The DNA here is from genome assembly GCA_004027715.1 of Plecturocebus donacophilus. Lineage (NCBI taxonomy): Eukaryota > Metazoa > Chordata > Mammalia > Primates > Pitheciidae > Plecturocebus > Plecturocebus donacophilus. The sequence continues at coordinate 24,479 of PVKP010004591.1, forward strand.
TAATTTTAATGCTTACATGTCATAAGCACAAAATTATCTTCATTTAAAAAGATTTTGAGGGAAGTATGTTTTTAAAATGTAAGTTTTTAAATGGAAAAGGAACAAGCTTTAAGAGGTCATAAGCAGCATCAGTTTACACCTTGTTTTCAGGTTTAAAAAGCCTTTGAAATCCACAGTAATAATTCAGATGTATTGACTACCAAAAATTGACGAAGACACACACAAGCAGAAAGCCTAATATCCCCGACTATTTTGTACAGATCTATTTGTGCATGAGGCTAAGTGAAAGATATTATGTATAACAAGATGTCAAATTCCACAAGAAAATGTGAGAAGATGATAGTTACTCCTTCTCCAAAAAAGGAACACTAAAAGATGCAAATGAATGTCCCATTTTAAGATACACACAATTATTTCGGTGTCCACATCCCATAATTGCTATTGATGTGGTTGGGACAGAACTAATTATACTTTGTGCTGGGTTTGAGGCATTGTATAGTGTGTGCTCTGGTGGTGTTAGTGGGTATCTTTCTTGTACAATCAAAATTACAAGTTGGATATTGGCCAATGGCTAGTTGTGCCATTAGACCTGAGAAAGGGTGCTTCTGTCCTGGTTTTATACTGTGAAAGGTCTCACATATTACAAACCTATGCAAACATTAATTAATTAAATAGCCCTAGGGAATTTTTGTCTGCCTCTCAATTATGCAACCATGCAAACCTAATTGTAGGCATCTAACCTGCTAATGAACACTTTTCAGGCTACAGACAAATACAGCCCTCTCTCACTTGCTCTGTATCTTCAAAACATAACACGATATCATCCCAATGCTATGAATGCCTGTGGGTTGTGTTACTATTTGTGTTGGGAACTGCTCTGAAGTATAGGAAAGAGATGGAAAATCTTATATGAAAAAAATGCTTATATAAGAAAAAAGGGACATTAATCAATTTGTCCAACACTCACTCTGAGGGATTAGAATAGTTTTCCAGAAGTGCCAATTTCGAGGCCTCTGCATGTATTCCAATCATGTTTTCAAGGATAGCCATTAATTGGCCGTATAATTGGAACAGGTGATGCGACAATTTTTAAAAATTGTGACATTAAAAATATAATTATTTTTACATATACAGATATGAAATGGTTTGCAAGTAGATGGACAACGAACTCTATAATTGAAAATGCTTTTTTTTTTAATTGTACTTTAGGTTCTGGGGTACATGTGCAGATCATGCAGGATTGTTGCATAGGTACATACATGGCAACGTGGTTTGCTCCCCCCATCACCTACATCTGGCATTTCTCCCCATGTTATCCCTCCCTGACCTCCCTACCCAACCTGCTGTCCCTCCCTTGGCCCCCGCAACAGACCCCAGTGTGTGATGCTCCCCTCCTTGTGTCCACGTGTTCTTATGGTTCAACGTCTGCCTATGAGTGAGAACATGTGGTGTTGGATTTTCTGTTCTTGTGTCAGTTTGCTGAGAATGAAAATGCTTTTAAGAAATAGATCAAATTATAGAAGATATTAAAGAGATATTAAACAAAAGATGCTGCTTGAAAGCTCATCTCTCAATGTAGAAAAAGTTAGAAAGAAATTTAGAAATGCGGATATGACTTAGACTTAAATTTAGACTTAAGAAAAAGAATACTCACTATATATGCTGTTAAATTATATAATAGAACTAAAGTATTTTATAATACTTTATTATAATTTATTATACAATTCCATTATTATATATATTTCATTTTTAGTCTAAATATTGTTTTTAAAATTTTATTGACAATCTCTTTTGCTAATGCAGAACAAGAAAATTTCTCCAAATTAAAAGTCATGGAAAAAACTACAATGGCTCAAAAGTTTTATGTAGCAATAATGATGCTAGAAAAAAATGTGAAAATATTGATTTGTCATCATAATTAGAGATGTTCTTAAATTAATAGCATATATTAGTTATATTCAGAAACATACTATTTATGTAAAAATGCTGTATTTATCCCTTAGAGAAAGCATATAACAGTTGGCCATTTAATACTTTAGATTTATAACTCTATAATCTTATTCTGCCCAAATTCATGTATAATCTATAGTACCTTCTATTCTAAATTAATAAAAAGTAAATTATTAAATATTATATTTAAACATCCATTTCAGTTTTATTTATTTAACTCCTGCCACTAGGCTCTTTTAGTATCTCAAAATAGTATTCTAAAGAATATAATTTTGGAGAAAAGTTTATATGATTATGATCTATTTAAAGAACAACAGAGATGGCCAGGTGTGGTGGCTCACACCTATAACCCCAGCATTTTGGGAGGTCAACGAGGGCAGATCAGGAGGTCAGGAGATGAAGATGATCCTGGGCAACATGATGAAACCCCATCTTTACTAAAAATTAGCTGGGTGTGGTGGAGCATGCCTGTAATGTACATTATTACCTATCTCAGTTTAAATTAATGTCATGTTCTACCACTTTACAATGCACATGAGAACTTTATAGTAGCATTCTTTATTTTCTCCACTTCAGCTTTTGTATTACTATTGTCACATATTTGACTTCTACACATTCTGCATATACCATGTTATATTGTTATTACTGTTATAAACAGCCAATTATCTTGTTTTTTTTTTTTTTGAGACGGAGTCTTGCTCTGTTGCCAGGCTGGCATGTAGTGGCCCAACCTCGGCTCACTGCAACCTCTACCTCCTGGGTTCAAGCAATTCTTCCACCTCAGCCTCCCGAGTAGCTGGGACCACAGGCACATGTCACCATGCCTAGCTAATTTTTGTATTTTTTTAAGTGGAGACGGGTTTCACCATGATGGCCAGGATGGTCTTGATCTCTTGACCTCATGATCCACCCACTTCGGTCTCCCAAAGTGCTGGGATTAGAGGCATGAGCCACCGCCCACGGCCAACAGCCAATTATCTTTTAAAGGCATTTTTATAATAAGAAAAGTCTGACATGTTTACCCATGTAGTAACCATTTCTGGTGGTATTTTTTTCCTTTGAATAGATTTATATTTCTATCTGCTATCTTGTTTCACACAAAGGACATTTTAAGCATTTTCCATAAAATGGATTTGCTGGTTAATAATTATTTTATAACTATCTATATCTATTTATAGCTATCTAGATCTACATAGAGAGAGAGACTGAGTCTCACTGTTGTCACCCAGGCTAGAGTGCAATGGTGTGATCTAAGCTCACTGCAACCTCCCTCTCGCGGGTTAAGCGATTCTCCTGCCTCAGCTTCCCAAGTAGCCAGGATTGCAGGTGCCTGCCACGACCAGCTGATTTTTTAGTATTGTCAGTAGAGATGAGTTTCACCATTTTGCCGAGGCTGGTTTCGAACTCCTAACCTCAAGTGATCCACCTGCCTCAGCTTCCCAAAGTGCTGGGATTACAGGCCTGAGCCACAATTATTTTATAATTTATAGGTATAAAAAGTCTTTGTTACACTTTGTTTTCGAAAGATATTTTTTGCTAATGATAGGACACTCAGTAATACAGGTTTAGGCTGTTCCTCCCTTTTGATACGTTAAAGCCATTGCTCTACTTTCTTTTCTCTTTCATTGTTTCTGATGAGAAATCCATTATGCTTATGTTTGCATATCTCTACAAAATGTGTCTTTCTTTGTTCTGCTGATGAGTATGAAATTTTTATCTTTACACTAGTTTTGAGGAATTAGGTTATTTTCATATCTTGAACAGAAGTTATGTTTATAATTTTTGATGTACTGCAATTTGGCTAAATAGGACACTCACTTTCTTTGAAGGGAATTTGCCTTTTACTAATCAGAAGAAACAAAGATTCTCTGGCTCCTCAAATCTTAGAAGCATTTTACTTATAATATTTGCATTAATCAGTAACAATCTAGTCTAGCTATAGTTTAATATGAAACATTGGGCACTTGGGCTGTTAACACTTTTAGGTGTAGAAATATCATGCCATTATTTTTAATAAGTAATCATTTTTAATAAGTTATTTTACATTTGCATAATAGTATAAGTTTTCTGTTTGTACTTCATCTTTGGCTTTCTGCTCCTTAACAATATATAGTTTTAATTCCCAAAATTAACCTTTTCTATGACAAATAATATGTAATAGTTTATTTGTGATTTAACTATAACAATTTCTTGGCATTATTTTAAATGAAATCAAGATTCACTACAAATTTGTTATAGGTATGTAATTGATGTAAGTAGATAAATACATAAATGAGTAGACAGAAAAGCCTGGGTATCATAGTGATACCTTATCTGTACAAAAAATACAATTAGCTAGGCATGGTAGCACGTGCCTATAGTCTTAGCTACTCAGGAGGCAAATGGGGGAAGATGACTTGAGCCTAGGAGGTTGAGGCTGCAGTTAGCTGAAACTGCACCACTGTACTCCAGCCTGGGTGATGGAGTGAGACCCTGACTCAAAAATAAATAAATAAATAAGTAGACAGTGAGAGAGGAAGGGAAAAAAGACAGAAATAAGAAATAACTGGATAGGTAAACAGCCAAATGAATCTATCTTACACCATCTCTGAATCAAGCAAAGCTGTAGTCATTTACATTTTGATATATTTTGACACGTAATATTCAGTAGAATTTTGGCTTGAACCTCACTGTTGTTTAGCTAAGTGCTTTCCCCATGGAGATTTGTAACTTCCTAATAATAATTTTATTGTATTCACCCTAGAAGCAAGATTTTTGGCCCAGAGAAAAAGTAATTTTCTGTTTTTACCCACCAAGGCTAGTTATTTTTTTCATTTCATTCTTTTTAGAACGTAAAATGTTCCCAATGAGGGAAAGATTACTAAATCGAATAAAAATGGCATAAGAAACACAAAGAATATTAAGATATTTAGAATTAACATTCTGCATATCCAGGTCAAAAAGTGAATTGAAACTGCCATTCTATTTTGAAACAATAAGCCAACACATGCTGATGAATCAAATGCTTGCTAAACCAGTTTTAGTTCATAATTATATTAGGAATTCACTACTACCAAGTTTAGGTATAGAAAAAATGAAATGCTGAGAACACATAGCTCTCAAAATTTTATTATTATAAACTTTTGAATATGCAAGACTCCACATCAAGGTGAATTCTAATTTCTATCTGAGGATTAGGCATCATTGGCTGGAACTTACTTCCTTGACATGATTTAGAAAGATGATTTAGTAACATATTAAATCATCATCTCTTCTTTAAAAAAATATAAATAACCTGGCTTGGGCCCAAAGAATCAATTTGGTGAGAATTCTAGGATTATGAGTAATATTTAAATTTCAATTCTAAACAGATTAAATACATACATATATATAATATATCAAGAATACAAATATTCTTGATTTACTTAAAGCTGATATATATATATATATATGTGGTATATGGATATATATATATACACACACACACACAAGATATATAAGAATGACAGTCTTATATATCTTGTGTGTGTGTGTACATATATACACATCAGCTTTAAGTAAATTAAAAAGTAATAAATTTTCGTTGAAATATTTGGTTACCAGATTATTCACTATCTTCTTGAATGAAATGAAATCTTCTCAACTGTTCTCTCTAATTTGTTTTTGTTTTAATGTATGGAACTGCAATCACAATGAAACAGAAACAGCATAGCTTGTTTCCTGCCTACATAAAATCTTCTAGTCATGACTAAGGCTCCATCTCACACTTACATAGTGTTTCTAATGTATGCTACTTGTATTTCTTAAAAATTACATCTGTGATCTCTGAGGGAAAAAATCCAGGTCATAAAGCTAATAATTAGGACTTACAAAAACTTAAAAACTTCATCAACTGGATGACTGTTATCATTGGAATTAAAATTAATTTAAAACTCTAAAACTGTTTATTTTCAAAATAGAAATCTCTGTGGATTGTGCATCCTCCAAAAAAATCTCTTAAGACATGGATTCTCTTGTATTGCATCGTCCCACTAACTAAAACACACTAAATGAGCAAGCCATTGTTTTCTAAAATTTTACGTTACTTTCAATGGAATATTTCATGTATCCAAAAAAGAATGATAATAATACTAACAAATTTGAAACCAAATGTCATCCCCCAAAAAAACCAAAAAACCCATATAGATTAGTAAAGCCTCTTACACAAATTTCCATTATTCCACTTCCCTTCTCTTTATCTTGGAGGTAAGCAACTATTATTCTATGTGTGAAGATTGTCATTCTTATATATGTTGTATCAAACAAACACTTATCTAAGCTCTAGGGAGATTGTAGTAAATAATACTGTAAACATCTTTGTGCAAGGATTGTGAGAAGTACTATACAAAATTTAAAAAGCAGGAGTAACTGGTGTAGGGAGAGCTGTAATTTAAACACACATAAACACCACCCATGCAAATCTCTCCAAGTATATACTCTTTTAATTACCTCAATGATCAGTTGATATTTCAGCAGGAACTGGAAGAAAGTAAATGACAAGCCATCTGGATATTTTGCAAAACAGAATTACAAATTTAGTTCAAAGATCTAAGTCAGAACAATCTGTGTTTGAAAAATGAGGCTGGTGTGGCTGAGAAGAATGAGTTTTGGGTAGACTAGAAGACATGAAGTCATAGATAAATTGGGGTGGACAATATTAATATCATGTTTTAATAGATATTGATTTTATTCTGAATTCTATGGAAGACATTACAGGGTTCTTAGTGGAGGATTCATATTTTCCAATTCATACTTCAAGAAACTACTGTGGCAGCTGTCTGTTGAAAATGGACTATAGGAAGGCAAGGATGAAAGGTTGGAGACCTGTTGGAGACTATTACAAATGTCCAGGTAAAAGAACAACAGTAACTTGGGCCCAAGTGGTAGGGATACAAATTAGATTGATTCTGGGTATAATACAAAGAGATATTTCAGAGTTTTTTTTCTGGTATATTAAACATCTGATATAAAACATATATTGTTGCTTATACACTGCTGGTGGAAATGTAAATTAGTTTCATCATTGTGTAAAGCTATGTGTTGATTACTAGAAGAACTTAAAACAGAAGTAGCATTTAACCCAGCAATCTCATTATTGGGTATATATACCCAAAGAAATGTAAGCTGTTCTACCATAAAGACACATACACCCAGATATTCATTGCAGTACTATTCACAATAGCAAAATCAGGGAATCAACCTAAATTCCCATCAATGGTAGATTGGATAAAGAAAAGGTGGTATATACACCCCATTGAATACTACACAACCATGAGAAAAGAACAAGATCATGTCCTTTGGGGGCAACACGGATGGAGCTGGAGGCCATAATCCTAAACAAACTGACACAGGAACCAAAGACTGCATGTTTGCACTTACAAGTGGGAAACACTGAGTACACATGAACACAAGGAAACGAACAACAGAGACCAGGGCTCGCATAAAGGTGGAGCATGAGAGGAGGGCAAGGATAAAAAAAGTACCTATTGGGTATTATGCTTATTACCTGAGTGACAAAATAATCTGTACACCAAATCACCATGACATGCAATTTACCTATATAACAAACCTGCCCATGTATCCCTGAACCTAAAAGTTAAAGAATAAAAATAAATAAAAAATAAAAGAGACATTTTCTATGTTTTACATAATCTTTTGATTAACATTTTTAATTTTAATATAATCCAATGTATCATTCATATTTATGATTTATAATTTTTATATTCTCTTGTTCCCCAAGAACATAATTATATTTCCCCAAACATTCTTGTAAACATTTATATTATTACTTCTATGACTTCAATTCACTTGGGATGTATCTTTGTGCCTGGTGTACAAAGAATATCCATGTGTAAGGCATGGATATTTGTTTATTTTGCTCATATATACAACCACTGTCACTTCACTGTTGACTGATCAATCCTTCTTTCTCCCATTGGGAAGCAGTGCCCTATATGTGGTATATGAACTCCGCATATGTGTGTGGTTTATTTCTGGGCTCTATAATCTTTTCTAATGCTCTTTATCTATATTTTAACACATTCAAGGCATTATTTACTGCAGCCTGATAAATCATAAGGAAAACAAGTTATTCACTTTTTCAAATGCTATTGCTTTTATTCTAAGCTATTTGTATCTCCATATTTATGTTGAAATGAGCTTCATAATTTGCCAATTATTCTTGGTATAATTTTTATTAAAATGTCAATTTATGGGTTAAAATACCAAGATATTTAACATATTGATGTCAGATTTACCTATACATAGGCAAAAAAAAAACTCTCTATTTAGCTCTTCATTAATATCTTTCAAAAGCATATTTAATTATTCAGTCACAAAGTCATGATGTTATAATTTTTTTTCTTTTTTTTGAGATGGAGTCTTGCTCTGTTGCCCAGGCTGGAGTACAGTGGTGAGATCTTGGCTCACTGCAACCTCTGCCTCCCAGGTTAAGGGAGTCTCAGGTCTCAGCCTCCAGAACAGCTGGGATTACAGGAGCCCATCATCATGCCTCACTAATTTGTGTATTTTTAGTAGAAATGGGGATTCACCATGTTGGCCAGGCTGGTTTTGAATTCCTGACCTCATTGTCTGCCAACCTCAGTCTCCCAGAGTCCTGGGATTACAGGTGTAAACCACCTCACCTGGCCTGATGTTATAATATTTAAACATAAAACTTTTAATAGTGAAAAATCTAATTGTGATATATACTTATTTTATGAAAACACAAATTGTCATGTACTTGAAGAATACGAATGCATGAAGTTAGTAAATTATAATGGAAGGATTAGCAGAGGCAAAGTTTTAGTCAGGGAAGAAAGATGGAAATGTGTGATGTAAAAAACAAAAGGAACTTAAATGAAATAAATCAGAAAAAAATAGTAAGTAATGAATGATATTTTTGAGTGGTAAAGAAAAAATAAGCTGCAAGGCTTTCATAAATACAAAGACTATATAGATATACACCTATTTGGTATATGCTTAAAGGTACAAAGGTTTCGATACGAAGAATCCACGTTGGTTACCTGGAGTGTGTGGCATTGCAAAAGTAACTAGGGAAGAGAGAACACTATTATTTTTAATATACCAAACTATATTCTCCTTGTATTTTTGATTATGTATTATCACTTTTAAAGTTAGCACATAGTTAATTAAACAATTTAAAAACATGCAAATTAGTGAGAACATCTGGTAGCAGTTGGCCATTAGCTAACAACTCTGCTATTAACATTTAGAATAGTAACCAGTATTTCATTACCTTCATCTTCCTTTTTTCCCTAATCCACAAAACACAGATTAGGGAAACTGAGATTCGTTGTTTAACTCTCATCCTTCCACTCGGCAATGTATTGCCTCAATTAAATTTTTGAAAATGAAGGATGGAAAATATGAAGGATGGGGAAAAAAAGTGGAAATCCAAGGTAACTTACAATGAGACAGGGAGAAACAGAGAAAGAGTGATAAATGAAAACAAAATCTATAGAACTTGGGACTTATAACTCTCATAAAAAGCCATAGATAGTACATTAGAAGATAAGTTACGTATATTTCCATTAAAAATGATACATGAATAGAAATGTTTTAATGCTGTAAAAGAATTTTGCTTAATTGCCTTAAAAGAGAAATGTTTTTCTCAATGCTATAAAAGAGTGGAGTATATGGCAAAAATAGTTTCCATGTCAACCTTTATCAATCAAATTATAGTTCAACCATTGTAGAAGACAGTGTGGCGATTCCTCAAGGACCTAGAAACAGAAATTCTCTTTGACCCAGCAATCCCATTACTGGGTATATATCCAAAGGATTATAAATCATTCTATTAGAAGGACACATGCACACAAATGTTTACTGCGGCACTGTTTACAATAGCAAAGACTTGGAACCAACCCAAATGCCCATCAATGATAGACTGGACAGGGAAAATGTGGCACATATACACAATGGAATACTATGCAGCCATAAAAAACGATGAGTTTGTGTCCTTTGTAGGGACATGGATGACTCTGGAAACCATCATTCTCAGCAAACTGACACAGGAACAGAGAATCAAGCACTGCATGTGCTCACTCATAGGCAGGTGTTGAACAATGAGAACACATAAACACAGGGAGGGGAGCATCACACACTGAGGTCTGTAGGGGGAGGCTAGGGGAGGGACAGTGGGAGTTGGGGAGGGATAACATGGGGAGAAATGCCAGATATAGGTGATGGGAATGGAGGCAGCAAACCACATTTCCATGTATGTACCTATGCAACAATCCTGCATGTTCTTTACATGTACCCAGAACCTAAAATGCAATAATATATATATATTTAAAATTATATACACTATGTTAATATTCTAAAATAACATTCCATAGTCACAAATAAAAGTCCACAGTTGTTTAAATTTTGTTTAGCAATTTAGGTATTTATTTTATTCATAGTAGTATTATCTGATCTCCTTCACCCAACCCTGAAAATTCTTAATTATATAAATTAATTAATCAAATTAATTAACATATATACAATCTAGTTAAGGAGTTTGATATTACTGTTGTAAAGGGAGGACCAAGCCTTTCAAATCAAACACAGATCTGTTATTTAGAAGGCCCTGGATTTCCAGTTCCTTGTTTTAAGATTCCTCTAGTGAAATATCAAAACATAAATTGTAAAAGATAAATACAATAACAAACTCCTCTAAACATATAAGAAAAATGTTACAAATGTCAGTGCCATTAAAATAGAGACAAAATTGTTTTGTTTAAAACATTGAAATAATTTTTCAGTTTTAATGAAACTGGAATTAAAATGTTGCATTTTAAACATTTTAGGCCTTATATGTTATTTATATCTTGTATAAATACTGTTTAATAGGATGCAGGTTTATTTTTTGCTTTTGTTTTGTTTAATTTTGTTTTCTCTTGGACTTTAGTTTGTTTCCAGAGAATTCTTTACTGATTATTTAGGAAAATAGAAAAAAAATTACCTTATGAGAGCCTAACTTCCATTAGTGAGAAGTTTTAAGTTTAGTTCACAAAGACTCCATGCCATTTAGTTACAAGTTTATAAAAGAAAATAGATCTACAGATACTAATGGTCTTTGCAAATTTGCATAAAGAGAATGCATTTACTATGCACTTACAGAAAGTGCAAGTATTTAAAAATTAGATTTCTGTTCAGTTAAGTAAATTTTGTAACTGGTAACTGTGAAGATACATCTTTATTAGTGGGGATGCTTACTGTGCTTGAAAAATTCTATTGTATCATTCAGAAAAAAATAACTTTGCCACCACTGTAAAAAACACTTCATAAAGGGTCATCTTCTGTCAAAAAATGTTTTCATTGATTCCTATCATATCTTAATTTCTGAATTCTGTATATATTTTATACATTCAATTTTACCTCAGAAGGGTCATTTTGTTCCCATATTTGTGAGTGATTTGCATGCGTGATTTTGTCCTAGTTTTGGTTTCACATAATATAAAAATAATGAGTATAATGATGGCCATACAATTTGAATCTCCCCCTTTTCTTTTTAGAAGCTACACACATTAACAGAAAAATCAAATACCATCACTCTTATCCCAAATTTACAGAGAAACTAGGAGATAGAAGAAGGATCTCAAATATCAATATCAATATACCTGTAATTGGAGAAATAAATAAGACCTGTTGAGTCAGCCCCTTAGCAGAGAATCAGGCAGAGCATGCACAGAAAAAGAGAGTCTGGGCCCCTTAAAGTTGTTAAGCCCTGAAAATATACCCACAACTTACACCCAGAAGGTTATTCTCCACACCTATGTGAAACATTTTAAAGTACATTTGAGTTCTGGAGGTTCAGAAGAATAGTTATAAGGAAGCCAAAAAGAAAGGGCTTGGAAAGTGTAGAGATTCAAGCTCACGATTTTGGAAATGTGGCATCTTGAATGGTGATGTCTGCTTTTGTAAAGAAGACTAATAGAGGGAAAAAAAGGCTCTATTTATACAGGTACTAAAGGTTTAGAAGACAGACAGAAAGCACTATTTACTAAAGATATGACACTTCTCTCTAGAAACAACAGAAATCGTAAAAGAACCAAAAAAGCAAGCTAAATATGCCATGTAACCCTTCTCCCACAGGATTTCTCACTATAGCTGATCTAATAAAACAACATAAATGTTTGGAAAGTGAGGATGTGGAGAAGACATCAGAATCAAGAATCGTTAAAAAAGTACCATAAAGAACAGAAGATAAATGGATCAAATTCATTTTCTTATTTCTAAGTAACTATGTTTGCAAAAAAAAAAACATGTTATACATACATACACACAAAATACTCAAAATACCTACATGCTCATTAAATACTATTTTGCTATTCCACCTAAGCATATGATACAACTGTTAACACTATTCTATATATGATACAAAATATCTCTTCCTCTGAATTATAAAAGATTGAAAATAACATTTATTAAATATGAAAGTTTTAATCAGGAGGAAATAAAGTAGAAACAAAAATCAGCTAAATATCTGAATTGTTTTATACCTTTATTAAATAAGAATCTGCTGATTAGTCTGAAGTATAATAGCTAAAGTAATATATTTATACACTTATGCTATTAATCACAATTCCTTCAGAAAATTGCTATAGATTTTATTTTCTCCACAAATAATCCTAAAATGCAGATGATAAAATACAGGAAAAATGTAGAAGAGCTGCCTGAGCACAAATAGAAACAACTAACAAGGAATATGGAGTATAGTAAGAGAAAGGGAAAAGAAACAGAAAAAAAATCCCACATCAAAAATGATCACAGAAACAGAAAAATGATATATATAGAAGACAGAAAATAGAACAAAATTAATATTTAAAAAGAAGTCCTTCCTGAAATGGAGTCAGGGGCCTTTGAATCTACATAATTCAGGGTTTCAGAACAAGCCAGAGAAAAAGTTACTTTTAACAGTTAAAATATAAGGACCTCCAAGTAAAACAGACCAAGTCACATACACAGGAAAGAAAAGGAGGCATGAGTCAGAATTCCAGATGGCAACATGCAATGTATGACAGGAGTGAAGTAACAAGAAGAAATCCATGATTTCTTTCACTGGACAAGCATATATCCACCTAAGCTGACCTTCAAGTTTAAAGGCTACACAAATAAAGTTCCAAATAGGCCACAATATAATTTACGTTCTGCCTAAGAGCCACTATTATTAGAGAACCTACTAGAGATGGTCATTCCAGAAAAGATAAGCAGAAAAAAATGGCCAAAAAATTAATTAATGTAGCTGAAGATTTTAGATTAAAATAAAGGTTGGGGGAGAGGGATAAGAGTAAATAGGTATTAGGTTGGTGCAAAAGTTATTGTAATTTTTATCATTTTTTAAATGGTGAAAACCACAATTACTTTTGCACCAACTTGATATTATCACAAAATAGAAACATGTAACTAAAATATGGATGAAGAATGGAGAAGAGGCAAACAGAAATCACTTATGTTTGCTTGGTAGGTAATAGGTAGAAGTCTAAGATATAATTTAAAGCTGACAAACAGGATAGCAGAATTGAAATGAGAGAAAAGGTAATAAGCCTACTATATAAAAGTTTCAGTATGGAGGCAAACACTAGAGTGAAACAGAATTTCCCAAGGAAAAAAGTAAAATAAAACTCTAAAATTTAAGACTGCAATGAAACTGAAAACACAATAATACAGCGTATATATAATGCAATGTGTATACTAACAAAATATTTTATTTAAGAACTGAGACAAAAGGTCCATTGTGCTGATGAATGCAAATAAACTTAGTTCACTTATTATAGGCAAAATGTGCTGTTATTGGCATATAAAGGAAAACTCAACTCTAAGAGACATTTTACCTGTAACCGGAATGGATAAAAATAAATGGTCAATGTCATGCAAGGCATACGTGAACAAAAAATAAACTGAGGGTGGTAATATGGATTATCTATAGCAAATTATAATTTACATCAAAGAATAAAATGGAACAAAGATGACACCAAACAACACAGCAATGAGCAATATTCTTCATAATTTCAAACAATTAGGATAAAAAAAAAACAGAAATGCACTAGTTAGAGGCAACTTTGGTATATTTCTCTTAGTGCAAAATAGATCATGTGGATGAGAAATACGTAAGCATACAGAAAAGCCAACTGATCAAATAAATGAGGTAGATATTGTGGATATTTTATTGGACACCTAACTAAAAATTTAGAAAAATGGCAAAGTAAACAAACAAAATGAGAGAAATACATAAGCAAAATCGTATGCTTTAATAGAGAAAACCACTGAGGCTAATAAATATGCTGTTTCTTTGAAAAATATCTAAATTTGGGAAAGAAGTAGTCATAAATGTGCACACACATCCCAAAAGTAACAAGGGGAAATAAATAATTGGTATTATGAAAGTCGATCATATGATTGGGTCTTTCTTTTCATAATTAACTGTAAGAGAGTCAAGAGGGCAAGAGTAAAAAGCACTCATGGCATGTATTAGCAGTTTTCATACTGCTGATAAAGATATATCTGAGACTGGGTAATTTATAAAGAAAAAGGTTTAATGGACTCACAGTTCCATGTGGCTGGGAAGACCTCACAATCATGGCGAAGACAAAAGACACATCTCACAAGGTAGCAGACAAGAGAGAATGAGGACCAAGAAAACGGGTTTTCCCTTATAAAACCATTAATCTCATGAGACTTATTGGCTACTATGAGAAAAGTGTAGGGTAACTGCCACCATGACTCAATTATCTCCCACTGGGTTCCTCCACACAACACAGGAGGATTACGGGAGCCACAATTCAAGATGAAATTTGGGTGCAGACACAGACAAACAATATCAGGGCACAAAACATTACTCTAAGAATGTAATTTTCTGTAAGGCTAATTTCTGAAAGGTCCTGTTGTTACCTAAAAGCAGTTTTATCTAATAGTTACTGAAACTGCCAGCTCTGAATCTAAGACTAGTTTTACCCACCTCTGTTACCAATCAGAACTTGCCAGCTCCCCAAAACTTTACTAGTGCCAATGAACTTTCTTTCAAAGCAATAAGTAACATTTTTCCTTTTTATAGAATCTCCAGTCTTTCTTGTCTTTGTTGTCTGGACATACATAAGACCAATTAGCCTTTGTGTTTGTTCTGAATGGCAAATTTTTGTTTCCAAATAAAACATTTTAAATTTAGAGATTGTCTGCTACTGCACACTGGAAATTTAAAACAAAAAATTTGAAAGACTGAAAGGAAGAAAACTAATTAAATTAGTTACTTTTTCTAAGAAAATATATTTCATAAAAACTGCAGCAGAGACAGAAGTTTTAATTTGCAATTTTCTAACAAGTAGTGGTATTTATTTAAGATTTCTTTCCTACCCACATTCAAAAAAGTCACAGTCTCATATATTTTCACAGGGAAATCCTACCGCACCTTCAGAAACCAAATAATCCTGACAACATTTTAAAAAGCACAGTAACAGTGAAAATAACAATGATACCTGTGGTAGGGTAAATGGTAGTTCAAAAAATGTGAGCATCTACTAATCCTGGAATCTGCGAATGTGATCTTATTTGAAAAAAAGGACCTTTGCAGATGTAATTAAATTAAGAATCTTGAGATGCAGAGATTATTGTAGAATATCCAGTTGGGCCTTACATGGCATCACAAGTGTTCTTATGAGAGAAGGCTGAGGGAAATTGGACACGTACAGAGAACAAAAAAACTATGTGAAGTTGGAGCAGAAAGACATGAGGCCAACAAGCCAAGAAATACTGACAGACGCCAGCAGGTGGAAGAGGCAAGGAATGGATTATCTGTAGGGCTACTGAGGGGTATGTGGCTCTGCTGACAGCTGAGTTTTAGAATTCTGGCACCAAAGTCTGTGAGAAAGTACATAGATAATTAAGTTATCAAGTTTGTAGTCATTTGTTGGCAGCCACAGGAAACTAAGAAGATAACTAACCCCACTAAAAGTAGAAAGAAAAGAGAACTACAGAGCAATATAAATGTAAAACTCTGAAGCAATATGTTAAAAAGAACAATGTACTGGCAGATTTTTAAGAAATGATGATGACGATTTATTCCAGGATTGCATGCAAGGCTCATTATTAGCAAATCCATTAGTTCAGCAATGAGGTTTAGAAGAAAAGTCCTATGTAGTCATGTGTTTCTTTTTTTTTTTTTTTACAATTACCAAAAAGGCAAAGTTTATTTCTGGCTATCACAAACTTAATAATATAGAAACAGATATTTTCATAAATATATATATATATCTCAATGCCCAAATCAGCATTGTATCTAAATTCAAATTCAAGGCAATAATTACAGTAATCTACAATCTTTGCTGTTTTAAATTACTTTTTAGGTATTATTCAATTCAACCTGAGAAGAGAAAACTATAAGAAACAAGAAGAAAATCGATAGGAATAAGTAATAATAATCTCACTTGCAGATAAGATAATTAGATGGAAAATAAATTAAAAACCAATTTGAAAAATAAAATATTTCAATATAATATCAGGATAATAAATTGATATACAAGAGTTAAAAATTATTTAATATGGTTTGGCTGTGTCCCCACCCAAAACTTATCTTGATTTGTAATTCCCATAATCCCCAGATGTTGAGAGAGGGACCCAGTGGGAGGTAAGTTAATCATGAAGGTAGTGTTGTTCTCATGATAGTGAGTGAGTTCTCATGAGATCTGATAGTTTTTTAAGGGACTTTATCCCAATTTTGTTGGCACTTCTCCTTCCTGCCACCTTGTGATGAAAGTACCTTGCTTCCCCTTCACCTTCCACCATGACTGTAAGTTTTCTAAGGCCTCCCCAGCCATGCTCATCTGTGAGTCATTTAAATCTCTTTTCTTTATAAATTACCCAGTCTTGGGCAGTTCTTAATAGCAGCATGAGAACGGGCTAATAAACTGTCATGGATAAAAATAACACCAGAGAGATTCTATAGAGGAAAGATGGTACAATTTATAATAGCAACCAATTAATATTACTAAGAAAAAACTTTTAAAGTGTGCCAAACCTACAGAGATGAAGAGGATAAAGGGATAAAGATATTACAGGAATAAACAGAACTGACAGTTCTGAATGATATTAGTAGACGTTAACAAATGGAATGACATTATATACATCTGTAGAAGACTAAAAACATCATAAAGAGTCCAGTTTTCCTCACTGGGATTATGCATTTAAATAAAGTGTAATACCAATATCAATAAGATTGCTGTGTGCATATATACATATGTGATTAGTTATTTTTATTATTATTTTCTGAAACTAGATGAGTCATTCATAAAATTAATGTTGAAAAATAATCATAGAAAGGGAGAGAACAATGTTTAAAAAATGGAATTAACTGAAGATACAGAGAATAGCTTCCTTTATCAGATAATATGTAAACCTCTGTAATCAAAACCCTGTGACACTGATTAACAGATACAGTGGAAAGTCCATATATAAATCTAAGTGCATAAATAAACTTAGTATATGAAAAATGCACCCTTTATTATATTGTTTTAGAAAACTTGCTAGTATCTTATAAGGAAGATAATTTTGGTTTGTTCTTTATATAAAACCCCAGTAAATTCAAAATTAAAATAAATCCCGAATGAATCCAAAACATCAAATACAACTACTATAAATGATGAGTGAATTTATTAACTTATTTTTAATTTAATTTTCTTTGAGACTGTTGCCAAGGCTGGTCTTTAATTCCTGGGCTCAAGTAGTCTTCCTGTCTCAGCCTCCCAAGTAGCCGCGGCTTCAGTAACATACTATTAAGCCCAAACCGAATTTATCTGTGATAAATGCATTGTTATCATGTTTATTATCTATGAATGGGAATAGCCTTTGTAGCTATGACTCAAAATCAACCTTCTATAACTTTTCATTAATTCAGCCAAAATAACAAAGAGATAATTTAAATAAATATTCATCTATTTGTTTATGTAGATGCAAAAATTGCAAATGTTAATGATAAACTAGACTGTGAATGCACGAATGTTCAGTATACTACTCTTTCGACTTTTACCTATGTTTTCTCTTTTTTTTCAGATTAGAAAAGAAGTATACTTCAATGAGATTTCTTTTGGCGCCCACTAAAAGCAAGTTTAGTGATAATCATGTATCATATTTTGTCCCAATTTTAAAAAGCAGAAGAATGGAACTAACATTCCAGACCAACAGGAAAAAAACATAGGTATTACAATACACATCTAGGATAAATAGAGAAATATAACTTTTAGAATTCACTGATCATCTTGACAATCATAATAGAATAGTGCCACATTAATGGGGAAAGGATTCCCTATTTAATAAATGGCATTGGAAAAAATGGCTAGCCATATGTAGAAAACTGAAACTGGACCCCTTTTCTACACCTTAGACAAAAATTAAGATGGAATAAAGATTTAAATGTAAGACCTAAAACCAAAAAAATCCTAGAAGAAAACCTAGGCAATGCTATTCAGAACATAGGCATGGACAAAGACTTCATGACTATAATAGCAAAAACAATTGCAACGAAAGCCAAGATTGACAAATGGGATCTAATTAAACTAAAGCGCTTCTGCACAGCAAAAGAAAATATCAACAGAGTAAACAGCCATCCTACAGAATGGGAGAAAATTTTTGCCATCTATCCATCTGACAAAGGGCTAATATGAAGAGTCTATAAGGAACTTAAACAAATTTACAAGTATAAAACAATCCCATCAAAAAGTGGGTTAAGAATATGAGCAGACATTTTTCAAAAGAAGACATTTATGCAGACAACAACCTTATGAAAAAATGCTCATCATCACTGGTATTAGAGAAATGTAAATCAAAACCACAATGAGATACCATCTCAGGCCGGTTAGGATGGTGATCATTAAAAATGAAACAACAGATGCAGGAGAGGATGTGCAGAAATAGGAACACTTTTACACTGTTGGTGAAGTGTAAATTAGTTCAATCATTGTGGAAGTCAGTGTGGCCATCACTTGATCTAGAACTAGAAATACGATTTGACCCAGCAATCCCATTACTGGGTATATGCCCAAAGGATTATAAATTATTCTACTATAAGGACACATGCACACGTATGTTCATCGCAGCACTATTCACAATAGCAAAGACTTGGAACCAACCCAAATGCCCATCAATGATAGACTGGACAAAGAAAATGTGGCATATGGCTGGGTGCAGGTGGCTCCTGCCAGTAATCTCCGCACTTTGGGAGGCTTAGGCGGTTGGATCATGAGGTCAGGAGTTCAAGACCAGCCTGGACAAGATGGTGAAACCCTGTCTCTACTAAAATTAAAAACATTAGCTGGGCATGGTGCCACATCCCTGTAATCTCAGGAGACTGAAGCAGGGAATTGCTTGAACCGGGAGGTTGCGGTGAGCAGAGATTGTGCCACTGCAGACTGGGCTACAGAGCAAGACTGTCGCAAAAAACAAAAAGAAAAAGAAAAAAGAATATGTGGCACATATACACAATGGAATACGATGCAGCCATAAAAAAGAATGAGTTTATGTCCTTTGCAGGGACACAGATAAAGCTGGAAACCATCATTCTTAGCAAACTAACACAGGAACAGAAAAACAAACACTGCATGTTCTCACTCATAAGTGGGTGTTGAACAATGAGAACACATGGACACAGGGAGGGGAACATCACACAATGGGGCCTGTCAGGAGGTTGAGGCAAGGGGGAGGGATAGCATTAGGAGAAATACCTAATTTAGATGATGGGTTGATGGGTGCAGCAAACCACCATGGCACATGTATACCTACGTAACAAACCTGCATGTTCTGCATACGTATTCCAGAACTTAAAGTATAATAAAAAAAAAAAGAAGAAAAAGAAGAGTGCTAGTTTTATTTTTGTTTAAAGTTTCTATTTTTATAAGCAGACACACAAATGTACATGTAAATAAATATGTGCTGCTATTAATAAAATTTGCTTATCTTCTAAAAATTAGTAATAATTTGGATGGCCTGTTAATGTAAGGTATTGTATTTAGGAAATCGGAAAACAAACCAGGAATTCAACATTTCTGATATGATACAGATATCATAGTAATAATAAAATAGTAAAATTAAAAAGTTACTGTTAGTCAATTATTCAAGTAAAATAAGACAGAAATATAACATTGTCTTCAGGTCGGTTAATAAAGTAAAACAAAGAAATTTCCAAAGTGTATTAGAAATTAGAATCCCTTGCCAAAACAGCAAGGAAGAAGAATTCTAAGATCCAGCTCTGCTGTAGTAACAATAGTGAAAGCATTGTATTTTCTTATAATTTCTGTTTCACATTTGAAAGCATCTTAAACATTAAAAGTAATATATCAATTTGTTTAAAATTTACAAATTGTTGAATCATAAATTAGTTGCAGGCTGGGCACAGTGGCTCACGCCTGTAATCCCAGCACTTTGGGAGACCAAGGCGGGTGGATCACGAGGTGAAGAGATCGAGGCCATCCTGGCCAACATGGTGAAACCCTGTCTCTACTAAAAATACAAAAATTAGCTGGGTGTGGTGGCATGCTCTGTAGTCCCAGCTACTTGGGAGGCTGAGGCTGGAGAATTGCTTGAACCTGGGGGGCGGAGGTTGCAGTGAGCCGAGATCGCACCACTGCACTGCCCCGTGGCGCCTGGTGACAGAGCGGGACTCTGTCTCAAAAATAAATAATGGGAAGGGTGGGGAGGGATAACATGGGGAGAAATGCCAGATATAGTATGCATGTAAAATAAAATTAATTAATTAATTAAATTAATTAAAAATAAACAAATAAATTAGTTGCAAATATATTTGCTAGCACTCAAAAACATTCAGAACTACGCTAAATGACATTTAAACCCATATTCATCCCATGAGAGATGAAAAGGGAAAATAGGAACTAGGCTGAAGATGATGAATATATTGGATATTTCATACTATAGATAAGAATGCAAAGCATTAAATGGAGAAAGAAGATAAGTGAGAGAAAAAGGATTGGAAAATTAAATATGAATGGAGCTGCCATAAAAAAGAGAGGGAACATGAAAGTGCCAATCATGCCTATTGGGATGTCTAAGTTTGAAATTATACAAAAATTGTGAATATAGAATTGTCAGTGTCAATGTCTTGCTTTCTCTCTGCTTTTTCTTTCTTCAGTGTTTGCTTAATGAGATAGAAAAGTCTGTTTAAGTTCCTAGATTGGTGTCTGAACACCTTGACTTTCTTGCTTTTTTTTTTTTTTTCTTTTCTGCATCCCTGGAGAATAACCTAAATTACAGTGAATAAAAGAATGAAAACTTGCAACCAGGGAAAAATATCATTCAAATCCTCTATTAGCAGAAAATGAAGTGTGACCCAGGTCTCAGTTCAACCTTGTTTGTATTCTGACTTCTGAGACACAGGCCAAGCTACTCCACCTTTCTGAGCCTGAATTTCATCTTTAAAAGAAATATTAATAATAGCAAGTATATCTAAAAGTCCCTATGGCATATAATAATTAGACATTGAAAAATAAATATACTACAAAACATTTGAAATCGATTGTATTCTTTATGTGATTTGCTTTATATACTAGCAAGAGTTGTTTGGGATTTCAGTCAGTATGTTAAGAAATGAATATACACAATTTATCCCATTTCCTGTCAAGCTCTATTAAAAAGATTAAATGTTAAAAACACTAAAAATTTCCAAGAACTTTACAGATGTAAGCATTGGGTGCTCCTAAATGCAGGCTGTAAGAAGGTGATGAAAACAGGAGGATCAGGTACAAATTTGCATTTCAAACCTCTTGGTCCTTTGATTGATTCCATGCAGCTTTACACCACTACCCTTCCTCTACCTTGAGAAAAGTCTCAACTAAAGTTATTCTTTGGAAAAATTGAATCAGAGAAGCCTTGTACTTGAGTAACACCAGACACAGATGAGGGTGGTAAGTGGGGATATACTAGAAACAAAAGGCTTACCAGAAATATTTGTATTATATACCAGAAAGGCTAACATTTCTTCTATTGAGTACCTAGAATGCTGGTAGTCAGGGCTTTATCTGCAAAAAGGAAGTTAGAATATTCATCTATGCCTGAGGCTAATTAGCTTGCAGTCATTCCTATATGTGGAGTTTCTAATTAACTTTTTCATTTCTCAGTCTTAAAAATGAATAAATTAATAAATATCACCATGTATTTGAGAAGCATATTGACACACAGACACAAAAAACACACCAACAGGAACAAAATAAATAAATAAATAAATCTGGAAAAAATCATCTCATCATGTTTATTAGTAAAGCAATTTCTCAAATACATATGTATATATATACACCCATATATGTAACATTCTCAGAAAAACAAAAAGTTTATTAGATAAAAATAAGTTATAAAAATAAAACATTCAGAGAATGCAGGTTTTAAAGAAATGTTTTAAAAATAATAAATGGTGTTGGGATAACTGTCTAGCCATGTGCAGAAAGCAGAAACTGGACCCCTTCCTGACACTTTACACTAAAATTAACTCCAGATGGATTAAAGACTTAAACATAAGAACTACACCATAAAAACCCTAGAAGAAAACTTAGGTAAAACTGTTCAGGACATAGACATAGGCAAGGACTTCATGACTAAAACACCAAAAACATTGGCAACAAAAGCCAAAATAGACAAATGGGACCTAATTAAACTCCAGAGCTTCTGTACAGCAAAAGAAGCAATCATTAGAGTGAACTAGCAACCAACAGAATGGGAAAAAAATTTTGCAATCTACCCATTTGACAAAGAGCTAATATCCAGAATCTACAACAAAGTAAAACAGATTTACAAGAAACAAACAAGCAAACCCATCCAAAAGTGGGCGAAGGATATGAACACTTTTCAAAGACATATATGAGGCCAACAAACACATAAAAAAATGCTCATCATCACTGATTATTAGAGAAATGCAAATCAAAATCACATTGAGATACCATCTAAAGCCAGTTAGAATGGTGATCATTAAAAAAATCTGGAGACAACAGATGCTGGAGAGGATGTGGAGAAATAGGAACACTTTTACACTGTTGGTGGGAGTGTAAACTAGTTCTACCATTGTGGAAGACAGTGTGGCGCTTCCTCAAGGACCTAGAAACAGAAATTCCATTAGACCCAGCAATCCCATTACTGGGTATATACCCAAAGAATTATAAATGATTCTATTATAAAGACACATGCACACGTATGCTCATAGCGGCACTGTTTATAATAGCAAAGACCTGGAACCAACCCAAATGCCCATGGATGATAGACTGGACAAGAAAAATATGGCACATATACACCATGGAATACTATGCAGCCATAAAAAATGATGAGTTCGTGTCCTTTGTAGGGACATGGATGAATCTGGAAACCATCATTCTCAGCAAACTGACACAAGAACAGAAAATCAAACTCAGCATGTTCTCACTCATGGGCGGTTGTGGAACAATGAGAACACACAGACACAGGGAGGGGAGCATCACATACTGGAGTCCATTGTAGGAGGCCAAGGAAGAGACACCATCGGGGTGGGGAGGTTGGGGAGGGATAACATGGGGAGAAATGCCAGACGTAGGTGATGGGGTGATGGAAGCAGCAAACCACATTGCCATGTGTGTACCTATGCAACAATAAATCCTGCATGATCTGCACATGTACCTCAGAACCTAAAGTACTATTAAAAAAAATGACAGAAGAAAATCTATTTAAAGAATTAGAAGAGAAAGTCAAAGTGAATCTCTCAAAATGTGTCATCATAAAAAAGGGAAAATAAATATGATCAGAGAGAATGTGAGATCCAATGAAATAGAATTCTAGCATGTGGTGGACTGCACTATGGGTCTCTATTGTTAAGCCTCATCTACATGCACATACTTGCTATGGTCTCATCATGGGTGGAATATATTTCTTTTCTA
Source organism: Plecturocebus donacophilus (assembly GCA_004027715.1). Lineage (NCBI taxonomy): Eukaryota > Metazoa > Chordata > Mammalia > Primates > Pitheciidae > Plecturocebus > Plecturocebus donacophilus. The sequence continues at coordinate 48,343 of PVKP010004591.1, forward strand.
ATGTTACATAAATGAAAGCAAAAGTGCGCTAATACTAGGTCTGCATCTTAAGAGGCTTTACTGTTTCCAGTTGCCCTATCGTATATCTGCCATTGCCATGTGAAGAACATTCCTAGCTAATTCACTAGTCTGAGACATATGGAGCTGAGTCTCTCCAACTGACTGACAGACCTGTAGTGTGAAGTAGCACCACTAAACTAAGACTTGTGAAGCAAGCAAACCACAGTAAAAAAGCAGAAAAGTGAGAAAATAAATGAGTATTGTAAAATTCTACATTCTGGGGTAGTTTATATCACAGTGACAGCTAACAGAAATACAGAGAGACAGATAAAACAGAAGTCATAAAGTAATCAAAGAAATAATAATTTCAAAAACTGAAGAGGATGTAATGTTGCAAGTCCAAAGGCACAAAGAAGTGTAAAACACAATGGATAATAATAGTGATAATAAAAGCATACAAATCAAATGAAAATTATGATACTAAACAACAAAATGGATATGAAATTACTCCATACTCTCTGCAGTCATTGTAAGGGTAGTAAACGGTTTTCATATAAAATATAAAATGAGAAACAATTAAGTATTGTTAATAGTAACAAGTATCTATGAGACAACTGTAGATAAATGATTTTAAATTTTATGGGGAAATCATTTTTGAGAATTCTATATTCAAGCAATTATACTAAAGGGTAAGTGTTGAATAAAGGCATGATAGAAATGTAATATCATAGAATTTCTAAGTCCCAGGGATGCTTCTTTAATAAACCCCTTGAGGATATCATTCAACAAAAAAGAGAAAAAGTATTTTTTAGACTATGGTGACATCAGATCCTAAATCTCCAGAAATGCATCAGGCTTAATGAGCAGTAGAATCAAATAGGAGGAAACAAGAAAATGGCATCGGCAAAACAAAATAGAAATGATTGTAACATTTGAGAACAAAATAGATTCACTGCAAACTAAACCAAAGAAAAAAATAGTGCATTATTTTTCTAACTTCAGGACTTAAAAAATAGTTGTGAAATAAATTTTTAAATAGTTATAAAAACCATAGAATTAAGATTAGAATTATGTTCACATTGTTAAAATATTATAAATCTAAAACTTGTTACCTTAGAGCATCAGAGGATTGGAGTGAAGGAAAGTGTGCTGGGAGGGTTTTTACAGTTAAGTATAAGTGTATGGGGTCTAAATCCTTATTCTTCATAGAAGAAAGTCTGCAAATAATATCAACCGTTGAAAAATCAAGAGTCACATACACAGTGGCTTCCAAGGAAGAGCTCGGATAAAACTGGTTACCACTGGGTTGTGTGAATAATTTGGCGGGGAGAAAGGGACAGAGGGTTTTTAATCTATTTCACTAAGAATTTTATGGTACTATTCAACATCTAAATCTGGATATATTACCTGATGAAAATGATATTAAAGAATATATAACAGTTTAAAATAATTAAAAAACTAAAATACAAAGTGAAAAAGGAGATATGGGGGATCATAATTTCATTGGCATTTAATGACCCGGATGCGCTAGTTCTAACCTCCTCACCTGCAGAAATCAAATATAAAATTGCATTTTTCACAAGGCTAAGCACAACGAAGTTACAAAGAGTGGTTTATACTTTTTTACATTGACATCACTCTCAGAAATATCTCACTATGAAAAATAAACCAAGATTCATCTATATTTTCAAAGTGCAATTCTTTCAAAATATTTGTTCTTCCATATCCTGGGAAAATGTGTATTACAAGATGAATTTATACCTGCAAAATCATTTCGAACTTATAAAAGTATGGGGCCCATGAATAATTACTGTAGCAAACAAAAACAAATTTTTTTTCATTAGGAAATCTGAGAATTTTGGATTAAGTAAACATTTTAAAGTTTAGAACTTCTTATTTGTTATTGTAGAAATTTGAAATGTGAAAGCGCAATGATTGCCTATGGAAATGTATTTATAGCCTCAGTTTCTGTCTGATGCACATCGGTCAAAATATATTAATAATCATGATTACTAATGTCTAAAATAGTTTCCTGAAAGTCCCACAATAGTTGGAAAAGTAATTTATAAGAAAGCCATTATACTAAGGCTTATTTATTTTGTACTTAGGAGACCAAACTTCAAAATTGAAACCAGTCAATTCAGTAGCTGATACATTTCTTAATTTTTCACTCTACTGAGATCAAGAAGCCACTCTATTCAGGAAAGGTAAAAAAATAATTGTTAATTAAACAAAATTTTCAATTCTTTTTTCAGGTTTGATTCTATCATCTTAAGTAGATAATCATAAGCTAAATCTCATACTTTATATTTAATCCCAAAGTGTATTAATGGATATGCTTAATATAATATCCGTAATAAAATGTGTAGATGGATTTAGGCATTGGTTGATCTAAGGTAATTATTTTCATTAAAGATTGCCTTTAAATTGAGTAAAAGTAATTCTAAATATTTCTAAGTATAAAGACAATCTCAAAAATGTCACCAATCACCTCATTCTCATCATAAAACGTCGTTTTAAATCCAAAGCTCGGCTTGCTGCCTATTCTGTCAATGTTCCAGTACAGAATGGTACCACTATGTGCTATTATAGGACTTTAGGATTCTTTTTACTATTTTGTACAATGTTGGCTGCATCAGAAACAAATGCTGGTTTGCAAGTACCCCAGAAATCAAAGCTGGACTGAATTTAACATGATAAACCATAAGAGACTCATGACAATAAGCAATAAAATGCAAAGTGTACACCTGCAATGCAGTGTCTTTCCATATGTACTGGAGTTTTTAGAAAGATTGCCTTATCTAAAATGAGAGATCAAAATATGGTGGTTAGGATGATATATGCAAAATAGCAGGTGAATAGAATTTTTAAAGACATAAAACTAAAAAGGAACATGAGAAGAAGATAGAAGACTTTAGTTAAAATGTCCTATACAAAACAAAATATATAGTAGGAATAATAAAATTTTTTGATTTTCATATTAAAGACCTGAGATATCTATTGGGACTATCATTATATATTTTAATTATATCATTTGATGGCAACGTTTCATATGTCTTTCAGGCTTCTCATTTTAAGAAAAGGTGAATACAAGAACGCTTGGATCACAAATTCTTTTTTTCACTAAATTTTTTTCTGAAGACAGTAAGTGTTCAGTTGTACCAGAAAAACATTTTAGTGGTAATTTTCACTCTCAAAACCCCCAAAATACATTAATGAGGACTTCACAACATCACCAGGTAAGCCAATCATTTTGAGTGTATTACTGAGGACTCTAGAAACATACCAACAAATAAAAAATATAAGCATTAAAACACGACATAAAACATTTTTTAAAAATTTTAACCGTAACTTATTTAGAAATTCCTTCTGAGAAACTAAGGAGATACACAATAGTGTTCTATAATATCAAGCTATGTGCATAATGTAGGTTATGACTTCTAATGTAATCTGAAAAATCCAGTTAGGCTGCCAGAAGAGGAATGAAAACTGAGACAAGCCTAGAGTGAATGGAGAGCTCAGCTCAGTGCAATCATAAGATATAATTATTTCCCAGTCTTGCTTATACATGAGAAAAGTTTATCATAGTCTCAAAGAGCCTGAAGGAGTAAAAAAAAAAAATGGTCAGTGATGAGAGACACTGTCACTTTGGATAACAGATTACACTCACTCTCAGGAGATGGCTTAAGACAGCAAGCAGAGCAAAGTTAGAAACAGCCTGCAGGCATCTGCTGAGTTTGACAGCCCTGAAATCTTCAGGAAAGCACCTAATAGCCTAAAAACCAGTGCAGTTGAACCTCTTGGGCATATACCTACAGAGTTAAATGATCAGAACCCTTTTGGTAAAGGCAAATAATCAAAGACACCAAATGTTGTACAATTGTTCTTAAAAAAAAAAAAACAAAAACTGGTATACTGTTGAAATTCATTGGCATTTTCAGTAGTTTTATTTTATAGACTTAATATGCTCACTTAAAAGAAATACATACTTTCTGCTTCCAGGTCTCCTTTTCAAGCATGGGTACTTTCCTCGTTGTTTGCTAAGGTAGATGTGTTACTGTAAAATCTATTTTTGTCTTGTGTGAGTTCACATGAATGTTATTGACACTAAAAAAAGAGACTGGTTCCCGCTATCCAGCTAAGCAATGTTGCATATTACCTCTAATCCTCTGACACACAAATGTTCTTCCAGGTCTCTCAAATATCAATAAAATATGTGAAAATTATACTTTAAGAAACAGGTATATGGAAGAAGGGGTATGAAAATGTATATAGTATGATCCTGACATACCAAAGCAGCTGACTCTAACATTTACATAGAGGATTGCAAAGGAGATTTCAGAGAGGTACAATGGCATGATAGGCCACTCAGTTCTCAGGAATGAGCAAAACTCCTGTCTATATACAGGGTTTTTGAACCCAGGGCCTATGCTCCTTTTATTATGCTGCACTGCCCTGCCCTATGTGTTGTTTCACATTCCCTCTTCCTCTAAAATAAAACAGTTTGAGTCCATACTGTGGCATGTTAAAATTTGAACAAATATTGTAAAAATGAATTCATTCATTCAGAAGCTCATGAAACATGGATGGTACTACTAAAAATCCAAGAATAAATATAAGCAGCTTAGTTAGGAATGATTTTCACAGAGAAAATCTATATTATTGTTAGTTCAGATTCTGAGGTGACATCTATATTAAGTGAAAAGTTATATACAAAGTGTGTGCATGTACATATCTATCTATTTTCTGTTTATCTAACTATGTTTAATGATTATCTGATTGCTTTTAAACACTTGGAATTATACAGCTTTAGCTGCATCTCTCAAGATAGTTTTCTATTCTTGAAAGAAGTCTCTGTTTTGAAAGAAGGCAAGATATCACAACATATTCCCAGATATCTAAAAATGAGGTTACATCTGTATAGTTACACCAGTTGTGAGTAAATGTATTTTATATATTAATATGACTAAATTGTTTATCAGTGTCTTAAAAACATTGTATATTAGAAATAGAGATAAATTTATCTTTCCATTTTTCACACCCTTTTATTAGACAGAATAATACTCTGATTAAGACAGTTATATTCAAGGATATCCTTGAATGAGAGTAACTTGGAAAAATGATTACATGTCTATTTTAAGTACCTTCGAAATTGCATTTTATGAGTGCCTCTTTAAACCAAAGACTGGAGTATAAGTTGCCATTGTGTTAGGTTGTCTCTGAAGTAAACCTAATTATTCACGTTTGTCCTGAATGTTAGCTTGGCCCATAGCCAGAAAATAACTCAGGGAAACTTCAGAGATAATAGGACACCAGAGGGCAGATACAGGCCAAGGTTAGAGCATAGTATTTGTCTCATCCTGAATTCACCTAGGAAGGTTTGCTGTATAATCCTTATGTTCCAATTTTGTTACAGGAACCTATATCCCAGTTTCCTTTCTTATCTTTACATTAAGCCCACAGTTGAAATAGTGAATAATTCATTCTAGCATTCACAAAATAATCAAAATGCATTTTTCTTATCAATGTATTTTGTTCTTTGTGGTATATACTGCAGAATATGAAATACTGCATTTAATCTTTACTTAGTAAACCTCTTTGATTTTCAGACAAAAATAATGAATTAAACAACCAACCAATTAACCATCTTCCCAAGAAAAATTTCCACTGGCAACATTTCAGCAGCATTAATCATATTAATAGCCACACAAAAACAAAACTAGCGTTATTCGGTATGACTAAGCTAGCTACTGAAATACAAGTCAAAAACATTCAGAATAAAGCAGGATATCAGAAAATTAATATTGATATCCTAATAATACCTTTAAAGAGTATATACTATTTCTTAAATATTACATGTAGAGTAGAATTTACTTAGAAAGGGCCTTGGGACAAAGAACAGTAAAGGTAGAGAAGGAGAGGGGACTTTAAGAATATAAAGCACTATCCCTGCATTTGTTGAATTTATATTCTGACTTTAAAAACATATAAATACAAATATATTAAATACCTCTACATGTATTCATTGCCATATCTAAAAGTAAGAACTGGTCTAAATCTCAGAGTTGTTTGAGGGATAAGCAAGCTGAGGCATTATTTCCTACGAAACAGTCCTGTGCTTTCAGTCTGCTTTTCCAGTCTCTGTATTTGTCAAACTGAATGTTGGGACATCACATGTGAAAATATAAGATCAGCCAGAGGATAGTCGGATTAGATGCCCTCACACATGCTAACATTTTCTGATTTGAAGTATGGACAATAAAATATTGTTTTCTGGCCGGGCGCGGTGGCTCATGCCTGTAATCCCAGTACTTTGGAAGGCCGAGGAGGTTGGATCACGAGGTCAATAGATCGAGACCAGCCTGGCTAACATGGTGAAACCCCGTCTCTACTAAAAAAATACAAACATTAGCTGGGCATGGTGGCACACACCTGCAGTCCCAGCTACTCGGGAGGCTGAGGCAGGAGAATTGCTTGAACACAGGAGGCAGAGGTTGCAGTGAGCCAAGATTGTGACACTGCACTCCAGCCTGGCACCTGGTGACAGAGTGAGACTCTGTCTCAGAAAAAAAAGAAAAAGAAAAAAATATATATATATACACATATATATATACGTATATATATATATGTATATATATATATACGTATATATATATGTGTATATATATATATACACACACACATATATATATATACGTATATATATATGGATCTGACATAGCACCTGTACATGCATGTTTAGGTTTTGTACTAGAAGTATAAGAGAAAAGAGGCTGAGTAGGAAGCTATGAAACATATTCAAAAACCAACCTCTTTATGGTAGCCTCCTGGCCTGTTTAAATTACCATGCATACCTCTTCCCTACCCTTGTTCACTTTCTCAGCTACTTCCTTTATCTGAATTTTGAGTCTGATTTGTTCCATATACTGACTTATGGTTTGTAACCAGTTTGGGAGGTTCGGGGATTCAACTAGTTTCTGTGTTTAATTCTCAGTCCCATTTCCCTGGCTTTGACTACAATTTCTCTAGATGATAATGCTGGATACTGAGTCATTCCATAGGGTCCTTTCCACAAGTGCCTGTGAACACTCCCTCAATTTCAATTCCAAGTCAGCCTTCATGCTTTTCTACCTCTGTACCTTAGGCAGTGCATTCACCAGGGTTCTTCTTGCTTTAAAATACCATTCTTTATATCTTGGAAAAAGACTATCCCTTGAGTATATCTCATTTAGTTCCTGCTATATCTGGACAATTTAAGAGTCTCAAATTACGAATATTTGTCTTTTCACCTCTTCACATTATAATAAAATCCCATATACAATTAAAAGGAAAAAAATGGTTCTAACTCTTATGTGTGTATTCTAATTATAAAACACCAGAGAAAAGAAACTTTGTCTTATTCTATAAAATAATTCAAATAATTTTAAAGAAATTATTCTGTTGACCAGACCATACATAGAAAGATATTATAGATATTTATATTTATGAGAATGTGTCTCATTCAATATTCAAAACAAATTTGCATATTATTATTCTGATAATCTAAAACTAAAAGCTTCATTCACGATAATATGTGCCATTTAAAAGAACTTTTCAGAGTACATGCAAAGCAGTTTAACTTATCAATTAAAAATGGCTTAGCAAAGTTGTATTTTCTTTTCAATTTACTGTTTAAACTGCTGCATCAGTCCTTAAATACCAAGTAAGTGCAATAATATACAACTTCCCCCCAATTTAAATGGGATTACAATATTGAAACTGAGAAAAACAAAGCCATAATAGAAATTGAATTGTAATATCTTATGTAATTGGTAATTGCCTTTTTGAGTTATTAGTAGCTAATCTATTATACTGGCAAATAAAATATAAATGATACTGAAACACTTGTCAAATCTGTAAAAGTTTTGCTTTTCCTGAGTTTCATTATGAAATTAATGAAGTATATATAAATACACACACACACCCGCATATATATACACATATATACATTGCATATATGCATACATATCTTCAACTGATGCTTTATATAAGTGCTTACAAGTAGTACCTGATATTGCCCTGTGCCCTCAGTCAATGTTGTGTGTTGCATGATATATTATAATAAAAGTACAAATGGTCTTTGAATGAGAAAATCTGGGTTGAAATCCAGAAGGCCATTTTCTGCCTTTACTTAGGCACAAACTGATATGCTTTTAATATTCATCTGTAAAACAAGCATAACGACTCCAACCTAGAAAACAGATTACACCCAAATATAACTGTGTCTTGTGGAAGTATGCAGTCATCATGGATTGTAAATTATTATTTATAGTTCATTAACTACAATGTAAAATATTTATGGAGGATAAAATATTCTTCTGTGCATTCACACCATATTTATCCTTAAGTTTATTTCAAGATAATTAAAATATTCACATCCTGTTACATCAAGCAAATTCTAGTATTCAGATCTTTAATATGACACTAGAAAACAGCTGGAAGTTCTCATACAATCTCAACAGTTACCATTTATGAAAACCATAGCATAGTTATCATATTTAAAAATCATCATCAGAGCTATCATAAAACTTTAGACATTTCAATAATGTATTGTTTCCTCATTGCCATATAAATAACTAATTGCAAAAAAAAAGTGAATAAGTACTTTTGCTTAACTTCTATTCGACATAAGAATAACATACTCTAATTCACTGAGCATACAAAATAGTATAGCTCTTTTCGAGGACAATTTGCCTATATAAAAAATATAAGTATTTATTAATAACCTCCCGAATTTTAAATTAATATTTTGTTATATTTATAGACAAAGTGCTCCGCAAGAAATAATAAAGTTTAGTTTACCATCAGTAGAGGATTTGTTTTAAAAAGTCTAGGGTATTTGCGACTTGAGTGTTAAATTAAGTAAGCAGGAAGCCATTAACCTGAGGCTGTCTCCTTAACACTGAGTTCTGATATAATGAACTGCAACTTAACTTAGTATATAGATAAACAAACTAAATATTGATTTAGGATTATAACAATTTCAACCAATCATGGCTCATCATGGCTATTAAGGCAGTCATGAAAAATAGGGTATATGCCAGTTGTAGTCAATGAGATAATTTCTCTATATAGTTTCAACTCTGCTTAATTGAGCTAAAGTTTTTCTTATAACATGAGAAAAGCAATATACATAATAGCATCTAAGGATATGATGCATTTTGGTAAACAAAAAAAATGACACACGTGTGTGCCTATAGATTCATACTTTTATTTGCATGTTTTTAAAATAAAACAGGAAAATGTTAATAGTGGTTACCTATGGAGAAAGGGACTGGAGAGGCAAAAAAAGAAGTTAACTCTTTGCTTTTTGTCTGTACATGGGGTTTGAATTTTTAAAACTGTAAATTTTATATTTTAATGGTGAAGAAAATATATAGACATTATGATCATTTATTTCCTTCATGCGTTCTGTTTGAAAAGTTTTATAAATAACTCTCTTGAATTCACCAATTCTTGTTTATCCTATGTTTGTGGCATAAAATGTCATTTCATGGGAGCATAAACCAGTCCATTTATCTTTGGGTGCTTCTGTTTAAATTGGTAGGAAGAAAATCTTCTTGAATATTTTCAATCTATAACACTAATTTTATGCAATATTTTCAAAACACATTTTTGGGTGCAAATAAAATTACATAAAACTTTTTATTGAATAGGCCTGAATTATGTAAGATTCACACACTTAGGTATGCCAATGAGAGTCTAAAATGACAGCCTTGTCTGATTCTGAAAAAGAAATTGCTCTAAAGCATTTTTTGAAACCACAGATGACAATGCTGTTGAGTCTGGTTCTGTGAACACTTCATCTTGTAAAAGTCCTAAGCAGTAAATTGGTAATTAGTATTAGAGGCTTTATCGTTCTTGCTGAGCAATTACCAGAAAGAATGCTAATTTTTCTGAAGGAAATCACAAATTAATCATACCACTGAGCTTAACTGTACCACTAGTGAAGACATACAAAGATAGGGGGAGAGTTTATTTTTAGAAGCCTGTTGAAGACTAAAATGCAGAATGAGCTAAGGATACAATTAGAAAGTATAAAGTCTAAGGAAGGCATATCACATATGTCTGTTTCTAAAGGGAAGGTTAGAAAGTATTTATACTTGAATAGCCTAAAAAACCTAGACATTATCAAAATAATTAAAGAAAACTGAGTCATTTACTTAGGACAATTCAAAATTTTTAAATAAATTAGGAATTAAAAGCTAGCAAATGATTTTTTGCCACACAGAATAATCAACTAAAATTCAATAATCTTTGAAGTAACTTACACTCATTTTGCATTAATATACAATTAAAACATAAACATTGATGTCATATAATATTATATAATTTTTTGTGTACTAGATCATGTACTCATACTTAGTATGTCCACGTGTGATATGTGTAAAAACAGTTTTTATTGATGCAAACATGTATCTCTTTTTACTAGGTGACAGTTTTTAGAGAAAAGGCATGGAGTTTTAGAATTAAAATCTACTCAGTGTTCTTTGCAATCTGTTGTGGGTATCCAGAAAGGGTCAGACCCTTCTTATGTTGTAAGGAAAGAAATAACAATTAATTAGCAAGTTTCAATATGTTTCCAAAACTAAAGCTAGGATAGGGTGCATAACCTGGTGCCAAGATACTCCTGAGGGCCTGATGGCTTCCTTTTATATCCTGATGGGTATCATTATGATTCTTACAGAAAGAAGCAAGATATTTTTAGGCTAGACTGCACATGGCATGTTAAACCAATAATCCTCTCTTGTATTTCCCATAAATCATTTTCAAAGTAAAAATTATATTTGGAATCTATTTACCAAATATCATGTATGTGTCAGTATATTAATGTCAGCTAAATAACCAGTCTCTTGGATTAGTATTTATAAAGTAGCAATCTGTCTTTTAGGGTTTTTAGATACTAAGAAAGCACAGGCTTACTAGACTCTTAGTGATCTAATCATGTTCACATCTGTGCATCATGGTCTCTCCAGGCTGTCAGCTCAGAGAGTCAGCTCAGCTCTGCCTGGGATGCTCCTCTCTGCACCACTGTCTATAGACTCTTTAGGCAGTAACCTATTTCAGGCAGGAAAGTAAATACAGTCTGTATTACATGATTTTAGCCAGGATGGCGTTCACATCAGCATGTATTTAAATATTCCTCTACCCTCCTATAATTCTTTAAATTACAAGATTTGGGGATTTGCTTAAATTTAAATTCAATGATGTTTTGGGGAAAATATTTTATAGAAGTACTGTATTTTGGCTTAATGCATATCAGCTTAGTAGACACAGAATGTTAATCTTATTTCTAGCTGCCTTCTGGGGCTCATTTTACAATAAAATCATACATAGTTAACACTGATTGACAGGTATCTTTGATTCAAAAAATGCCCCAAATATAAGGTCAAGTTTTCAGTTTCTTACTGAAACTAAAACTTTCTTTCTTTATTGGACATCATTGGAGGAAATGATAACCAAGGTTGTTAAATTTTTAATGGAACAGAAAAATACTAATTTTCAAAGGCTTCTAGGACTTATTTTTCAGTGTGTTTTATTTCTCACTTACACAAATAACAGAAAACACACCAGATATGTCAAAACTATAATCAAAATTACATTGTGATTATCATTTCATCTCAGTTGAAGTTACTGTCTGTCTCTAATGAGGCATTCACTATCTTACCATAGAAACATCATTACTATGCCACTGCCAACTTTAGAGAATTCAGTCACATTCATTAATGGTCAAGACTACCTTCATTATTGCTGTTAAAGAATCGCAGTTTTGTGTATTTATTTTTACTCTATGAGACAAGGGTAGATAGATATTAGTTTACATAGATTGATTCCCACAGATATAATCATTTACTAATTGTTAAGTATAATGCACTTTTATGGACATAAAATATATATTATAGAGTTTCAAATGCATTTCCAAATATAGTGAATTTACACAATAATCTGTGACATATATGTTTATGCTTTTATGATGTATTCATTTATATGACCAAACTTGGGTTACAAATTACATTCTGTTCTTCTTAATTCAAGGAAATTAATATCCTTTTGGTCAAATAAACCATAGGTCCTTCTGGATTTTTTCCATGATACATTACACACATGCAATGGACAAGGAAAGCTTTCAAATTCCATTTGCTCATTTTAGAAAGTGATAATTTAAAGAGAATTGGAGTATAAGATATTTTTCTGGCCAGGAAACTTTAGAACTTCTTCCAAGTATGGCAAGGAGTATCAGTGTTTCCATTGTTGCTTTAAAGCATTCATAGTTATGTCCCTTAGTAAAATTGTCCTCACAGGTTGCTAAACAGTAAGAATCCAAAGGAAATGTATGTAACACCGAAAGTTAAACTCTTTGAGAAAGCCATGCTACTGAATGTATTGTATTTAGTCTTAACTCCAGCACTACTTTTTTCAATTGGGTCAAACTTAATTACATCAGCAGTACTATGTGATCAGTGCAACAATATATTTGTCCTTTTCCTTAGGTTTCAACAAATTTATTAAGCCTTGAAGGTTGCTGAGTTTGCCAAGTGTAATAAACACAAAGGATATATGTTATACTAAATCCAAAATATTCTGAGAATCACAAGTAATATAAAGTGTGTATCATTTTCCCCCAATAGAAGCTTATTTTTAATAAAGAGAAATTTGAAGTGGCTCCGCCTTAATTCTGACTGTGTATAAATGTTTTATGTATTATGTGTTAATCTGAAGCAAAGTACACAATGCACATCTGCCACATTCATCTCTCTGTATGTGAACAAAGATGAGCAAACAAGTGTGTAAATGCAATTGAAAAGAAAATATAGGAAGGGTCAGGATCCAAGAGCATAACAAACAAAAAGCTGAAAACTAGCAATGATCTGAAGATTTAATAATTTCAGACTGAATGGGATCATTGCAATTTAACAATATGAATAAAGCAAGTTCCTCATATTTTAACTCCATATGCTAGAATGACTAGAGTTATACTGGTAAGAAATCTACCATAATGTATATCAACATGTAGATATTTTATTCCATGATGATATGTATTCTAGCCTATGAGGCATAACAATAATTGGAAGGCTGGGTACAGTGGCTCACACTTGTAATCCTAGCATTTTGAAGGCTGGGGTAGGAGGCTTGCTTGAGCCCAGCAGTTCAAGACCAACCTGGGCAAAAAAGTGAAACCCTGTCTTTATAAAATAAAAAATAAAGAAGATAGATTAGCCAGGTGCAGTGGTATGCACTTATGATCCCAGATACTGGAGAGGCTGAGGTGGGAGGATTCCTTGAGCCCAGCAGGTAGAGGCTGCAGTGAGCTGTGATTGGGCCATTACACAACGTATGTGACACTGAAGGTTAAACTGTTTGAGAAAGCCATGCTACTAAATGTGTTGTACCTATTTAGTCTTAACTCCCGCATTACGTTTTTTTAACTGCATCAAACTCAATTGCATCAGCAGCCTTGTGTGATCAGCATAATAATACATTGGTTCTTTTCCTTGGGCTTCAACAAATGTAATAATTTACATTATTTAATTAATTACTAAATGAGATAAGGTGACAGAATGAGACTCTGTCGAAAGAAAGAAAAAGAGAGAGAGGTGGAGGGAGAGAGGGAAGGAGGAAGGGAGGGAGTACTGAGACAAAGACTCCCTACTGGGAGCCAGATCAACCAATGTTGTTTTATTTAAGCATCATTGTTGCTCTGTAGTATACACATCACTAAAGGTACTAAGGAGATAACTCAAAATTTCCCAGGAGAAATACATAGAAAAGTGTGAGAGCCATTATTTTCCTGTGTGTGTGTGTATGTGTGTGTGTGCGCACACATACACACACAAATATGTTTTCATCTCATTCAGAAATCTATGATATAGATGTTGATATCCTCATACTACCCTTTCCTTTATCAACTCATTTCTAACAGAGGGAGCACTTTCTTTAAAGTCTTTAAGAAAGGTACAAGGAGTGAGCCTTCAGTCAATAGCTTTAATTAGGAGACTCTCTTTATAGGTTTATAATTAATTACAAAGCAGGTATGTATTTATAAACACACACCAGAACAATAATGCTGAGAAACATCATGAAGATGAATTGAAATTGGATAATACTGTTGTGATTAAGCATGTTTTTCCTCCAAGGAGTTGTTTATATTTCTATTGTCACTTTGTATTTTAATAAAAATGTAAATGCCAGTCTGAGTGAGAACAATAAGGGAAACAACTTTAAAAAAAAAAAGAAGAAGAAAAGGTAGGTGTCCCAGAGCACCTGAGCAACAGATGGCAAGGAAGATGGCTTGGGTCCACCCAGGGGGGCTTAGCACTCATATTGCTTTGCATGAGTGTTTCAAAGTGGAAATCACCACCTCCATTCCAAAGGAAGCTGAATAAAGGTGTATTCTTGGTTTGAACGCTGTAAAAGTGACCTGAAACAGTAAATGGAAGTAAAAGAAAAAAACATATGTATGTAAGCAAGAGTATATTGGGAGAAGTTACAATGACAAAAATGTCCATTAGTTCCAAGGTAGTTAAGCATTTTATTTCATTTTAACGCTTCTTGTGCCTGTCCTTGAGATTTTCACAATTCACAAGTTGGTAAAAAGGGTAATGTGCTGATGCTTAAATTGAAAAAAAAAAAAGGTTAAAGGAAAAACAAAACAAATCAAATCAAATTGTTTTTAAGAAGAGGGATAGTTTGAAAGGTCTGTTCCTCTAGTGTCCGGTAAATACAAACCCTGTTGTGGATCTGACCACTAGATGGCACACTGACTTTTAAACTCATCCTGGAAACAGATGCAAAGCTGGTGTCTTAGTATTCTTCAGAACCAACAGGGTGTGCATGCACACACACAGAGACTGATTTTAAGGAATTGACTCACAGGATCATGAGGGCTGGCAGTTTGAAATCTGCAGGGTAGGTTAACAGGCTGGAGACCCACAGAAGTGTTGAGTGGCAGTCTTGAATGCAAAACAGTATGGAGGCAGTATTTCTTCAGTTGGAACTGTTTTTGAATAGGTTCCTTTATTGTAGAACCTGTTTAATAATTTAAGGGAGCTCCCAGGACTATTGTGTAAATTGCACAGGGTAGTACATACTCAGGTGTATTGTACTGGAGATTAGCCAGGGAGCGTACTGGTGTGTACTGCAGTGGTTCTCAGACCTGGCTGCAACTAGGACCAATTGCAGAGCTTTCAAAACATACTAATATCAACACCTTTTCATCAGTCTTATTTAATTTGGAAGCTTCCCATGTGATTCTGATGTGCACCCAGAGATCAAAATCACTTTTATAGGAAGAAGAAGTATCTAAAAATAATTCAAACTATAGCATCTCTCATATGTCAGAGGTATAAATGAGCAATGCTCAAGTTCCCAGATTTACTATATAGTATCACATTGCCTTGAGTATATGCCTGGGGCTACAGGAAACATTCCTAGATGTAGGAGGTGCATCAACAAAAATAATTCTTTCTCTGACGTTGATTTGTTACTTCAGTATTGAGAATGTTTATCAAAGCATCTTTTAAGTGAAAGTAAAATTAATGCAATGCAAAATCCCTGATATTCAATGGTATTTAATATCTAAAATAATGTAATACAGGAAAATTCTAACATCTACAAATCATTTACCTTACATTTTCTGAGGAGAAAAACTTGTCATTGCTTTTGTGATATCAGTATCACTGAATGAACTTCACTGAATACATTTATTGCATGGCTACTGTGAGCTCTGCCTGCCTTAGACAGTGGGGGTATAATGATCACCTCTAGAATACCTGCCCCCTGGAGCTCATCATTAATGGGGAGCCAGCGAATATGAAAATATGCACAGAGATTACTATTTATATCGTTTATTTCCTAATTTGGTAAACTACAAACATTAATGAAGTGCCAAAAATCAATGTGAAAAATATGACACATATCAAAACTGAAAATCAAAATATACTAGAGACAGGTTAATTAACATAACATCTTATCAATAATCTATCAAATATCTATTTTGGTCTAACTTTCATGTTAAAATTCATAGATCATATAGAGATAATTCACGTATTTAAGGAGTTTAATATCTAATTGGAGGTAGGAGAAATATCATGTGATGATCCCCAATAAATAAATAATAATAATAATGGTTATCATTTACTAACCAATTACTATGTATTAAACACTTTCAGTACCTATATCCACTGACTCATTTAATTTTTATAAAAATATACAAAATGGTAACTATCATTTTGTAGATGAGGAAATGTGTAAAGTTTGTAGGGAAATTGCCCAAGTTATATAGCTAATTCCTGATCAAATTAGAATAAAAATACAAAATAAGAAAAATAAGAAGTGTCTGGCATTGAAATGCTGATTGAAAATCACTCATATAGAGATGACCATGGAAGGTACAGGAAGGAATTGAAATTACCTAAGAAAGAATATAACAGGGAAAAAAAAAAAACAGTTCCTATTCTCCCCAGACTCTTCTCCATTCTTATTCTCCCTACTTCTCTCTAGCTTTTCCCACTATGAGCACTCTTTATCAAGTGTATTATCCAAAACAGCACACCTATTTATAACTGCCAAGAGTGAAAATTGTCTTTTTTCAGAAATGTGCTCTTTTTCCTATTTTTGCCCATATTGAATGCTTCCTGATCTATCTCCTGGGAGCCTTTCAGACAGCTCTACCTACTACCTCTCAGAACATTTTTCGCATCACCATTGTGTTGCTCAAGTTTAATTATTTAGTGATGCATCTGTCATCCTCAGGGATTGAGTACACCCTCAATGAGAGTTCCTCAATTATAGGTATTCATTTATGAGTTGCTCAATAAAAGAATGAATCTCCAGCTAGGGCAATGCCCCAGTTTAAAACAAACAAAAATCCAAGCAAATAAAACGAAATAAAAAACCAAAACAGGAAAAGGAAAAAGGCAGGCTGAGGCTAGTACAGCAGCACTGTGCTCCTGGCAGCAAAATTGAAACAGAGAGAGAGTTGCTGATCACTCACTCTCATGAGAGGAAAAGGAAGCAGAAAGAAAAGAAAAGCCTGATATTGGCCTGCCTTTATTTTTCCCTTTTATTCTATCTTTTACTTTTTTTTTTTTTTTTAACTAGGGCATTGCCCTGGCTGGCAATTCATTCTTTTAATGATTAATCTGAGACAAAAATATCTTAAAAATAAATATTTTATAAACCTTAACTCTCAACAGGTTTAATTACATATTTTAATTTCATGGGATAGATTTTAGCCATATTCTATCACTGTTAAGTAAACCATATCAAAATTTCTAGCTGTAGATCTGAACAAAATAGATTTTACTTAACTATCAGATTGTAATTAAAGCAAATGTTTATCTGAACAGTATAAATAAAGCATTTTTGGTAATTGTTAATTGTTATCCTATGCTACAGATTTTTGTCTAATGTTTAGTCTGCAGTGGTCACAATAAAATATCTACTTTAAAAAATATTTGAATTTCATTTGTGATTTATAGGTGGTATTCAAGCCAACAAATGTACTAACGAATTGACAGGGTTTTTTACTTGCTCAAATTTAAGCAAAACATTCTAACCTGAACTATATGTCCAGCTTCAAAGAAAGAGAAGAATCATAATACTTATATCTTGTTTTCACACACTGTCACCTAATTAATTCTTGAAAAGCTTGAGGGAATTTTGCTTTGATCCTATTTTTAAGTTATCAAAATTACCTTTATGTTCATCAATTACTGGCTGTTAAAACATTAATTGTCATAGTGAATAAAATATATATATATATATGTATTTTTTAAAGAAGCATCTGATTAATTGGAATCAAATTAACGTTTTAAGTTGTCATTTTAAGAACCGAAAAATCAAGAAACTATGGAAGAGGAAAAAATATTAAGTTGAGCTACAGATCTACAAGTACTGAAATCCAAAGATGATAAGAGTGGCTTGTGAATGATACTGAGGGAATGTATTCTCTTCCCGGGGCCACGAGGGGGCGTGGTTTCCAAGGCAGGCACTTCCCAGCGCCATACCTCCACTCACCCAGAGCTTAGAGGTCTTTAACTTTCGTGCACGCAGGAAGATAGACTGCCCAGGTGAGCTCCCAATTTTATATAATTATTTTTTATTATTGAAATTTAACTTGTGTTCTATTTTTCCTCTTAAAATTAATGCCATGAATGTTATCATCCTTATAAAGTTAAATATTTTCAAGATTTCCACTTCTACATAAGGGGCTTCATTTAACTATTTAATTTTCAAGAATAGTATGCATTATATTGCAAATCACAGCCCTTTGTTATATTGCCACAACCATTACCTCCCAAGTTGTTAATTTTCATTTTCTCAAATTTTTAATAATGTTATTTATGATTTTCAGTATTTGTACCATATTTAGAAAAGCCAATACATAAAATTAAATATTATATTTAATACTCTAATTATTACAGTAAAGCAGTATTTATTTTTCTCCTGACGTTTCATGGTTCCATTTTTTCCACTTTTTAAAAGTATTGTAATTGTTTATTTACCTAGAAAATATTATAGCTTAAAACACCAAATATGAATCCAGTTTTTTCTCTTTTCTCTAAATAGTTAATATTTTCCAGGAACAGTGGCTCATGTCTGTAATCCCAGCACTATGGAACGCCGAGGTGGGTAGAATACTTGAGGTCAGGGGTTCAAGACCAGCTTGGCCAACAGGGTGAAAGACTATCCCTACAAAAATACAAAAATTAGCTGGGTGAGGTGGTTTGGCCTGTAGTCTCAGCTGCTTGGAGGCTGAGGCAGAATCCCTTGAACCCAGGAGGTGGACGTTGCTGTGAGCCAAGATGGCACCAATGCACTCCAGCCTAGGTGATAGAGCAAGACTCCCGCTCAAAAAGAAAAAAAAAGGTTAAGTGTTTGTCCCTAACCCATTTATTAAATAATTTATTGTTAGCTTGATAAACAGAAATCCACATATTCTTAAATTCTTCATTCTTCATTTTAAGTAATTTATCATCATGATAGTTTGATTAGTATACTTTGATAATAGTTTTTTTAAATAACCTTTAGTTTTTAGAGAGGTTTTACATTCATAGCAAGTCCATGCAGAAGGCTCACATGCATAGTGTCTTTCACTATAAACATCCCTCAGTAGAGTGGTGCATTTGTTATCATTGATAAACCTATGGTGACAGGTTATATGCACCCAGTGTGCACAGTTTACATTTAAGTTCACTCTTGCTGTTGTACATTCTATGGGTTTGGACAAATGTATAATAACATGCATTCACAATTAGACTATTACACAATGTTGTTTTCACTGTCCTAAAAACCCTCTGTGCTGCACCAGCTCATCTCTTACTGTGTTTGTTGTTGTTGTTGTTGTTGTTGTTGTTGTTGTTTTAACTATTTCCATAGCTTTGCCTTTTCCAGAATGTCATAGGAAGTTGGAATCATAGAATATCTAGCTTTTCAAATAGGCTTCTTTCACTTAGTAGTATGCATTTAAATTCCTCCACGTCCATTATTTTTATTTTTTTGAGACAGAAGTTTGCACTACTGCCCGGGCTGGAGTGCAGTGGTATGATCTCAGCTCACTGCTACCTCCACCTCCTGCGTTCAAGTGATTCTCCTGCCTCAGCCTCCCAAGTAGCTGATATTACAGGCACCTGCCACCATGCCCAGGTACGTTTTTGTATTTTCAGTAGAGACAGGGTTTCACCATGTTGGCCAGGCTGGTCTCAAACTCCTGACCGTGTGATTCACCTGCCTCAGGCTCCCAAAGTTCTGGGATTATAGGCGTGAGCCAAGGTGCCCAGCCCCTCCATGTCCTTTTATGGCCTGATGGCTTGTTTGTTTTTAATGCTGAATAATATTCTGTTGTATGGATATACCACAGTGTATTTTTCCATTCACCTACTAAAGGATATATTGGTTGTTTCCAAGTTTTGGCAGTTATCAATAATGCTGCTTAAACATCTGTACCAATTTTAGTGTAAACATTTGTTTTCAACTCAACAATAGGTTTTAATAGCTCATACTATTACTCTTTTTTCCCCTAAAGTTTCTTGACTTAATTTATACATTCACATATACAAACTTTAATTTTACTTTAATGAGTATAAAAGTTGTGCTCTTTTAGTTCATTAGGGCATATTAAATCGCCCTTAGTTTTTAGAGAGGTCTTTTATTAAGAATGAACATTTTCAAGAAGAGAATATTTAATGTAGAATTTGATAAAAATCATATAATTTATGAAGAAGTAACATACTGTATAATCACTACATTAACCATGACTGGTTAAGTATATGCAAGGACAGTTCATGTTAATATTGTTAAAAATATTTCATTATATTATTAACTTATTATAATTTGTAACACTTTAGATATTTCTTTCTGGAACATCATTGTCCTCCATTATTGCCATGGCCTGATGAAACCATTCTAGTCAATTCCCCATTAGCCAGGCTGGTCTCAACCTCCCAACCTCACGTGATCCACCTGTTTCGGCTGGGTAGTTAGTTTGTAAACACAGGGGAAAAGATTGTATTTTCCAAATTGAATAATTGAATATTGTAGCAGAAACTATTGATGTTCTAACAAAGGCCTCCTTGCCCACGCCCACCTTGGCATTTACTTGCAACTGTGAGAGACAATTTTCCCAAATGCACACATTTACTTATATCCTTGCCTCTCCCCTTATATGCAGGATGACTTGTGCTGTAACCAAGGGATCTTGCTCATTTTAAACAAACCAAATTAAAGTTAGATGTGTTTGCATCCGATGGATGCAGCAAACCACCATGGCACGTGTATACCTATGTAACAAACGTGCACATTCTGCACATGTGCCCCAGAACTCAAAGTATAATAATAATAAATAAATAAATACTTAAAATAAATAAAGTTAAAAAGTTAGATGTGTTTATACTCTGGGAAAAGCGGAAGGTGACTCACAGCCAATATGGGAGGAGGTTAGTGGTTTTATGCCCACTTTCTCCATCGCCTGGTGACACAGTCTGAAGCAGCCACCACAGGGTTTCTCAGAGAGTTCTCAGTGCACTTGAATTCCAGATTTCCATTAACTCGCTCATTAGTACAACCTACTGTTTGTCTCCATTCTCTTACTTTCTCCCTCTCTTTGTGCTTTCTGAGATCATTTCTGAAATAAATTAACTATATTCAGGTAGTTTTTTAGTCTCTGCTTTTAGAGGAACGTGGTCTAAGGCATGTGTCTATTACATTTGCTTATACCCCACTTAAATTAAATATTTTTTTCAGATTTCTCTGCAGTGCCAATTATGCTTTCAACTTAATCAAGAACATGTTGAGAACAGTAAATTAAGTTTTTCTATTATGATTATGTTTATTTATATTTTTCCTAAATTTTTAATTTCAATTTGCATTTGCATTATATGTATTTTAATGCTGTACTATCTGGAAGAAAGTTCTACAGAATTATAGTTTTGATTTAGCTCTTCATTTTTTTTAAATGGGTACCAGAATTCTGACTCTAATAATAGGTACAATCCAACATGTGCAATTAAAAAAGGAGACAAAATACCTGAACTTTTCAATTTAAGTTTTTATAATGACAAAAACCTTCATTGAAAAATCACCAAGTTTTCTTTATTAAAAGATAATTTTATTTTTCTGTGATGGATAAAATTATCTTAAAAATATTCAATATCAGATGTCTCTTACAGGATTTTGCTTTTATATATGTACCTGGCTACTAATTTTGCAAAACCATGATCCTACATCATTACAGTAGAATGTCCTACTTCAGATGAATAGAATGGAAATAGGAAAACACAAATGTGAAAAGTCCTGAGTTATACAAATGGAAAACAACTTACAAGTTGAGGACTGTTTACTTTCTCTAATTTTAATGTGGTAGCAGAATAGACTGCGTTAATTCAGGTTTGTGGAATTGTTGCAATGCATTGTTTTCTGACCATATAAGAAAATGTAATTTTGACCTACTATAGCTATAGCTTTCTTTTTTATGCACTCTCTTGAAGAATAAATGTGAAAACTCCAAAGATAGCAATATAAGTAGGGTATATTTTTTAAAAAACACCCAAAATATTTTGTTTCTTCTTTAAGAAAAAAGACCACAAACCAGTGCAATCTCAGCAATAAGAATTTTACCTTGAAGGAAAGGTTGGAGTCATGGAACACTGCTGCTACTTTAAAGTATCTAATGTAATCATTAAAACAACTACATGGAAGAAGTACTTTACAGATTAGAACACCTTGAAACAGTTTTGATACATTTCATACATTATCATAACTGAAACAAGTTGAGCCAGTATTCACACAGAATAGCTTTTTTCCTCTCCTAAGTAAACTGTAATCCTGTGATGAAAATAACCCCTATTGGTGATGGACCTAAAAATAGGTCTCCTATTATGCAGCAACTTATTTATTAATAATTCCATGTCCACTAATCTGCCTTCAATAGAATTAAGGAAGATTTGGTATGCATTTGCTAATAAATTACAAAACTTTCACTTATTGAACACTTTTTAAAGTAAAATAATAAAGCTAATATTTATTAAGAAGTCACTGCATACTAGACAATTTTTATTTATGCATTACCTTATTTATTTCTTGACAACTATCTTGCATGTTAGATATAATTGTTAAACCCACTTAAATCATAGCCAAAATCAAAGCTTGGGAAAGCTATTTGTAAACTAAATCTCTCTAATGACTAGCAAGTGAAAAACTAAGTAACTCAGTCTACTTGGCATGCAAGACCACGCCACTGCCCACCATACAATAGTGCCTTCGTGTGGGGTTGAAGGTTACGAATGTGAATATTAGCAGTTTTCTACATTACCAAAACTCACAATCAGATGTGTTTGCATTAACTATAACATTGGGTAAAAACTATTTTAAAAATATAGGAAGTATAAGGAGCATCCAGACAGAGGAGAAATAGCTAATGTTTCAAGACATCAGAGATCTTATTACAGTATATTACATTGAATGGAAGGAGTACAGACACACTGAGCAGAAAGTAGCATCATATTAATAACAAAAAAAACTTCATAAATTCAAATTTATATATTTATTTATTTAGAAAAAGAGAGAAAAGGAGAAAGAAAGAAACAGCAAAAAAAAAAAAAAAAAAGAAAAAAAGAATGAAAGAGAGAAAGAAAGAGGAAGAGAAAAAGGAAGAGAGAATGGGATTCTTGTTTTATTGCCCAGGCTAGAATGCAGTTTAAAAATGGGTATTAAAAACCTCTTTTATGCCAATAATTGTGCTTAACAATGGAGACAGGAAGGAATAGGGGATGAAAATAACAAATAAGCAGCCAACCAATATTTTATTTAAACCTGTGAAATGCTATGCAATTGCTGAGGAGTGCTTTACTTCCAATTACGTGGTCACTTTTAAAATAGGTATAATGTGATACTGAGAAAAATGTATGTTTTGTGGATTTGGGGAGAAGAGTTCTGTAAATATTTGTTAAGTCTAGTTGTTCCATTTTTTGAAGCACTAAACTCTAAAGTCAGCTTCAGGGAGAAAAAATACTATCTTAGTAATTTTCTGAAGTATGTATATTTGGCAGGATGTCAACTTTTAAAGTTTTTAGATGAGTTTCCCTGAGTCAGCTAGTAGGCAGTTTCACAGGTGAGAATCTGTCTCCATCTCTGACTTTGTATACTACAGCATGGCCTCAGATATTATGCAATTCTCAAAAGATAAGTTATTGTATTCCACTTAATTTAAATAGTATTTACTTATTATACCATTTAAAGGAATCTTAAGTATCAAATAGAAAACAATGAGAAGGTATCTTCCTTTCAAATTGGCTAGGAAGACTTAGATCTGATAGTTTGCTGCATCTCAATCTTAGTTGTTAGGCTCAAGTCAGGCTCAGAAGACTTAAGTCCAAATAAGATTTTTGGAACACATTTTCTTTTTGTATAATAATTACATAGTTTAATATTAGCAAATTCTGTAAATTCTACCTTCAAAATACACTCTCTACTACAAATAAGCCCTGTCAATTCTATCTTCAAAATACTCTCCCCAAATTTCTGCAGAGCTTGCTTACTTGAGTTTTTGGATGTCTGGTCAAAATACCACCTTTACAAAGGGGTAATTACTGGCCATCTAACTAAAATTAGTACCTCCACAACGCTTGTCTTCACCCATTTTGTGTTGCTATAAAGGAAGGTGCTGGGAGGGATGTGTACAGAGATCACGTGGCAAGACAGAAAGCAAGAGAAAGAGGGGAGGGAGGGACCAGGCTCTTTTAAACAATCAGCTCTCCTGGGAACTAATTGAATGAAAGTGCATCCCTCAGAGGGGCATTAGTTGTTCAACACCCGCCTATAAGTGATAACATATGGTGTTTGGTTTTCTGTTCTTGTAGTACAACAGAAAATAAATAAATAAATAAATAAAAATAATGGGATAAAATTAAAAAAAACGAAGGGCATTAATCTACTCATGAGGGATCCACTCTGACCCAAAAACCTCCCTTTATGCCCCATCTTCAACATAGGGGACCAAATATCCACAAGAGGTTTGGAAAAGATAAACATACAAACTATAACAATACTACCTTCTAAACTCTTACTTACTTTTTAGTTCTAACAACTATCTAGAACTGATATTATTTAGTAAAACTTGCAACAATGCAGTAACAGATAAGATACCCAATTATTAAGGAATCACATTATTTTGAGGATAGTGAAAAACATTTTTAGATGTAGCCTGTATTGTCAAAAATGTATACAGGTTGAGTACACCTGATCTAAAAATAAAAATTCTGAAATCCTCTAAAATCTTAACCTTTTTGAGTCCTGATATAATCCCATAAGTGGAATATCCTACATCTAGCCTTGTATAATAGGTTGCAGTTAAAACTTTGTTCCATGCACAAAATTATTTAAAATATTATATACAATCACTTTCATGCTATGTATAAAGAGTGTAAGTGAAAGATAAATGAATTTTGTGTTAAGACTTTGATCTCATCACCAAGATATCTCATTTTATATATATGCAAATATGCCAAATTAAAAACAAAAATCAAAATTCAAAACACTTTTGGTTCCAAGAATTTTGGTTAAGAGATACACAACCTGTCCTGAAATAATATGATCCCAAGCAATCACAAAGCAGTAGCTTCCTAACTTATCTCCTACCCACTTCTCTTCTCTTTGAAAATTGTAATTTTCGCCAGTCCTTATTGAAGACTAGAATTAGGCAAACTGGCATTCAACTGACAGTTGCATTATATCCAAATAAGAGTCATCTCAGGTGAATATTTCTGGGTTTTACTTCACTGGAAAGTTACATATTCAATTATTTGTTGGCTTTAAGCCCCTACTACAATATAGGCTCCATGAGGACAGGAACTGTGCTTGGTTCACTGCTTAGTATCCGGTTCAGTAACATCACAGGCTCAATAAGTACATCCTGAAACCGGGGAATCTGCTGGAGTGTGATGTATGTTTCTAAGAAGACTTCAGAGGGCCCTAGCCACTTTCTCCATCCACAAAATGCTTCTAGATTTTAGAGGCTGCCTTTGAGAATAGAAACAGTGGCTTTTCAGTCATGGATAGAGTTTTAAAAAGCATCTGAAGCACGAGACAAAGCAACAGTCAAATGAGTCATTTCTACTAAAGCATCTCTCATTCCATCATCATTCAGCCACCTAGACTTCAGGATCTTCTGAAAATGTCATTTTAAAATCTACAATGATTGGAAATATTCCAAGAATATTCTCTCTTATTTAGGAAGTTAAAATGAAATGGAAAATGCCCCAAACTTTGCCATGCATGTAAAGTATAATCCACTCATAGCAAGAGCAATGGACTGATGTTTGACTACTACATACTTGGAAAACACAGTTCCAAAAGGAACAATGAAAAAAATATAGAAAAAAAAATTAAATGGCTTGATATACTATTTGGCTTTGGAAAATTTTAAACATTAAAAAAAAGAAATCCCACCATACTTGATATGCTTAATGCTTACTTATCGTAGCAATGTTAAACTCTGTGGGATTTTCCTTCCAAGAACTCTCGCATTCAAAATATAATTAAAGAGCATTGCAATTTCACTTACTCAAAGACATAGATTCTGTAGGTTGTCTTTGATTATCTTCTTTCTTCACTTATTTTGCTGTCTCTTCTTTTCTGCCTTTATAGTCTAAGAAAAAAATCCAGTTTTGTTTTATATTTCTGACTTTCATGGCAGTCTTAGCCCTATAAGATGATTCTTTTTCAACAAAGAAAGCATGCGAAGTGCCAAGGTTATGTTGTATTTTAATGCAGTCAAATATAAGGAATAATACATTAATTATTTGTGTGTACTAGTATATTCTTGACCGTTGGAACAGGAAATCAGACTTAGCTAGGACAGATATCCCTACCTCCTCCCCAACAGATACCAAATATAAGAATATAATCATCATTCATTGCTTCACATGAGTATCTTTTTTTTCCTCCTAGATAGTATTTGGTTGTAAAAGAGACATGGAGGGCAGAAGTTGAATATGGTGTGGTTTGAATGTATGGTATGGTTTTCTTTCAATAAGACTCCTGAGACTGGGTTTGAGCAACTGTGCTTAAATAATGAAGGCCAGAACTCAAAAATACTATTTTCATAAGAGACAGCATAAGGGTAAGGACAAGGATTTGGGAATCAGAAGTGAAAAGATAATTCAAAAGTGAATTATTAGACTCTGGTCATAAGCAAGTCTGCTCCAGTGCCTAAAGGATACAGCCTGGAAAAGATGGAAAATGGTCATTCTTTCTATGCCAGTCCAGAACTGATTGGCACTCTCTATCTCTGTGGTTTATAAATTTGGGAAGCATGGCAGAAACAAAGTGCTTGGCACAAACACTTGTGATTTCACAAGAAATGCCATCATTTAGTGTTCTTACTGTGGCTTTTGATTAGAATGTAATAGCTATGAGGGTAAGTGATGTGCCTATTGTGTTCACCACTCTAGTCAAGTGCCTAGAACCGTGCTCACATAGAATAGGTCCTCAGTAAATTTGAGTGAACAAATGAATGAAGTGCAAGTTGAACATACTACTTAAGTACCCTTCCTGGCCTGACTGTAATGTACTAAGGCACTAATTAAAAGACATAAAGTAGGCACTTGATGTGAATAGTTAAAAGATACAAAACCCAACTATATGCTGTCTATAAGAAATTTTTTTCACTTGTAAGGATACATATAGACTCATAGACTGAATTGGACAGATGGAAAAAAATATTCCATAAAAATGGAGGCCAAAAGTAGCAGAAGTAACTATACTTGTATCAGATAAATTGGACTTTAAGTAAAAAAAATATAAAAAGATGGAAAAGACCATTGTGTAATAACAAACAGGTCAATACAGAAAGAAAAAATAACAAATATAAATATATATGTATCCAATACTGATGCACCTAAATACATGAAGAAAATATTAATAGACCAAATAGAGAGATAGAATGCAATGGAATAATAGTACAAGACTTTAGCATCCCGCTTTTCTGCAATGAACAGGTCATTCACACAGAAACTCAACAAGGAAAGAGAATTTAAACTGGACCCTAGACTAAATGAACCCAACAGACATTTAAAAAACATTCCATCCAACATCTGTAGGATATGTGAAAATTAATCAACATAATTTGAAATACTGATGGGTCAATCAAGTAATTTAAAAAGAAATTTTAAAAATTCCTGAGACAAATGAAAATGAAAATACACCAAATCCTATGATGAAACAGAGAAAAAGTAGTTCTAAAAAGAAGTTTGTAGCAATAAACATCTACATGAAAGAAGTGGAAAGATTTCAAGCTAGTGTTGTACTTCAGGAAGCTAGAAAAACAACAACAAACAAAACACAAAATTAGGAGAAGGAAATAAATAATAAAGGTTAAAGAAGGAATAAACTAGATACTAAAAATATAAAAAACAATGAAATAGATTTGGGTTTTTAAAATATAAAAAAATTGACTAAACTTTAGCAACATTAAGAAAAAAAGAGACAAGACTCAAATAAATTCAGACATGAAAAAGGAAATATTACAACTAATATCACAGAAATAAAAAATATCATCAGATAATATTATTAACAACCATACACCCACAAATTGGAAAACCTAGGGGATATGGACAAACTCTTAGACACATATAATCTACCAAGATTGAATCACAAATACATAAAAAAAAACCTTTAACAAACTAATAATAACTAATTAGATTAACTCAGTAACTGAAAGTCTCCCATAAAAGTCCAGGGTCTAATCAATTCACTGCTGAATTCTGCTTAACATTCAATGAAGAAAAAAAAAATACCAATTAATTCCAAACTATTCAAAAATATAGGAGTGGAGATAATTCTTCCAAATACATTATATAAGGTCAGCATTACTCTGCTACCAAAATCAGATAGGGATGCAACAAAAACAGATAAATTCAAACAAATAAACCTGATGAACATGCATGTAAAATTCTTCAACAAAATACAAGCAAACGGAATCCAACAGAATATCAAAATGTTATTCAGTAGTATCAAGTGGGATTTATCCCAGGGATGCAAGGATGGTTTAACATATGCAAATCAATAAACATGGTATATCAACAGAATGAAGGACAAAACCATATGATTATTTCAACAGAAGAAGAAAAAGAATTTGATAAAAATCAACATCCCTTATAACATCCATAACATCCCTTTATGGTAAATATTCCCAACTAATTCTTTATAGGAGGAATGTACCTCAGCACAATAAAGTCTGTAAATGACGAACCTACAACTAACATTACACTGAATGAAGAGATGTTAAAAGTTTTTTTTCTAAAATCTAGAATAAGCTAACAATGACCACTTTCACCACTTTTCTTCTACAGTACTAGATGTCATAGTCTAAGTAAATTGGAAAGGAGGAAGTCAAATTATCTTTATTTGCAGATAGCATGATCTTATAGTAGAATTTCCTATAGATTCCACCAAAAAAAACGTCAAGACTAACAATAATTAGTAGCATTTATATATGCCAATGACAAACTACATGACACAGAAATCAACAGATTAATCTCATTTGCAGTAGCTCCAGAAAACCTATAGGAATAAATTTAACAGCTTTGTTCTTTTTGCTTAGGATTGCCTTGGCTATTCTGGCTGTTTTTGGTTCCATACGAATAGTTAATAGTTTCTTCTAGTCCTATGAAGAATGTCAATGGTAGTTTAACGAGAACAGATATGAATCTATAAATTGCTTTGGGTAGTATAGTCATTGTACTGATTCTTCTTGTCCATGATCATGTAATGTTTATTCATTTGTTTGTGTCATGTATGATTTTTTAGCAGTGGTTTGTAGTTCTACTTGTAGAAATCACCAGTGTAAGAAGCTCTGGGGCCGAGATGACAAGGTTTTCTAGATATAGAATCATGTTAACTGCAAAAAAGGAACAGTTTGACTTCCTCTCTTCATATGTGAATGCCTTTCCTTTCTTTCTCTTGCCTGATTATCCTGACCAGAACTTTCAACCCCATACTGAATAGCAGTTATGAGAGAGGGCACCCTTTTCCTGTGCCAGTTTTCAAGGGAAATGCTTCCAGCTTTTGCCCATTCAGTATGATGTTGGTGGTGAGTTTTTTATATGTGTTTTTATTATTTTGAGGTATGTTATTTCAATATCTAGTTCACTGAGAGTTTTTTTAAAAACATGAAGTAATGTTGAATTTTATCAAAAGCCTTTTCTGCATCTATTGAGACAATCGTGTTTTTTTTTCTTTAGTTCTGTTTATGTGATTAATCATGTATATTGAATTGTATATGTTGAACCAACCTTGCGTTCTGGATATGAAGCCTATTTGATCATGGTGGGTAAGCTTTTTTATGTGCTGCTGGAGTCAGTTTGCCAGTGTTTTGTTAAGGATTTTTGCAGTGATATTCATCAAGTTTATTGGCCTGAAGTTTTCTTTTTGTTGTTATTATATGTCTGTCATGGTTTTTGTATCAGGAGGACACTGGCCTCATGGAATGAGCTAGGGAAGAATCTCTCCTTTGCAATTTTTTGGAATAGTGTCCATAGGTATGGTACAAGATTTTCTTAGTACATTTGGTAGAATTCAGCTGTGAATCCATCTGGTCCTGGGCTTATATAGGTTAGGAGGCTATGTATTACTGCCTCAATTTCAGAACTCATTATTGGTCTGTTCAGGGATTCAGTTTCTTCCTGGTTCAGTCTTAGGAGGATGTATGTGTCCAGAAATGTATCTATTTCTTCTAGATTTTCTATTTTATGTGCATAGAGGTGTTAATAATATTCTCTGATGGTTGTATTTCTGTGGGGTGAATGGTAATATCCCCCTTATCCTTTCTGATTGCATTTATTTGAATCTTTTATTCTATATTAGTCTATATAATAATCTATCTATTTAATCAATTTTTTTTTTTCAAAAAAAAAGAAGCTCCTGGATTTACTGATCTTTTGAATGACTTTTAGTGTCTCTATCTCCTTCAGTTTAGCTCTGATTTTGGTTATTATTTTTTGCTAGCTTTGGGATTTGTTTGGTCTTGGTTCTCTAGTTCTTTTAGTTGCAACATTAGGTTGTTGACTTGAATTCCTACTAACTTTTTGATGTATTTAGTGCTATAAATTGCCCTCTTCACACTGTCTTAACTGTGTCCCAGGGATTCTGGTATATTGTATCTTTGTTCTCATTAGTTTCCATGAAATTCTTGATTTCTGCCTCCATTTCATTTTTTACCCAAAACTCATTCAGAAGCAGGTTATTCAACTTCCATGTAATTGTATGGTTTTGAGTAAATTTCTTAGACTTGAATTTTAATATGATTCTTCTGTGGTATGAGAGACTGTTTGTTATTATTTTAGTTATTTTGCATTTGCTGAGGAGTGTTTTACTTCCAATAATGTAATCAATTTTACAGTAAGTTCCCTGTGGCAATGACAATATATATTCTGTTGTTTGTGGTGGAGAGTTCTATAGATGTCTATCAGGTGCATTTGATCCAGTGCTGAGTTTAGGTCCTGAACATCTTAGTTAATTTTCTGTATCAATGATCTAATACTGTCAGTAGGGTGTTAAATTTCCCCACTCTAATTGTGTGGGAGCCTGTGTATCTTTGAAGGTCTCTAAGAACTTGCTTTATGAATGTGGGTGCTCTAGTATTGGGTGCATATATATTTAGGATAGTTAAATCTTGTTTAATTGAAACCTTTACCACTATGTAGGCCTGTTTTTGTCTTTTTTCATCTTTGATGATTTAAAGTCTGTTTTGTCAGAAACTAGAATTGCAACCCGTGCTTTTTTCTGTTTTCTATTTGCTTGGTAGATTATCCTCCATCTTTTTATTTTGAGCCTATGTGTGTCACTGCATGTGAGATGTGTCTCTTGAAGACGGCATACCAATGGGTCTTGGTTCTTTATTCAGATTGCCATTTGTGTCTTTTAATAGGGGTATTTAGCCCATCCAGGTTAGTATTGTTACATGTGGATTTGGATTTGATCCTTTCATCATGATATTAGCTGATTATTTTGAAGACTTGTTTGCATGGTTGGTTTATAGTGTTACTGGTCTCTGTACTTCAGTGTGTTATAGTTGTTGGTAATGGTCTTTCCTTTCCATATGTAGGGCTTCCTTTGAGTTCTTATAAGGCAGGCCTGTTGGTAACAAATTCCCTAAGCATTTGCTTGTCTGAAAAGTATCTTATTTTTCCTTTGCATATGAAGCTTAATTTGGCTGGATATGAAATTCTGGGTTGGAATTTATTTCCTTTAAGAACATTGAGTATTGGTCCCCAATATTTTCTAGCTCTTAGGATTTCCACTGAGATCTCCGCTGTTAGTCTGATGGGCTTCCCTTTGTAGGTGTCCTAGTCTTTCCCTCTCATTGCCCTTAACTTTTTTTCTTTCATATCAACCTTGGAGAATCTGATGGTTGTGTGTCTTGGAAATGATCTTCTCCTTGCGTATGTTACTGGGGTACTCTGCATTTTCTGAATTTGAATGTTGGTCTGTCTAGCTAGGTTGAGGAAGTTCTTATGGATAACAGCCTTAAATATGTTTTCCAACTTGGTTCTATTCTTCCCATCTCTTTCAGCTACACCAATAAGTCATTGATTTGGTCTATTTACATAATCTCAAATTTCTCAAAGATTTTGTTCATTCCTTTACATTCTTTTTTTTTCCTCTATTCTTGCCTACCTGTCTTATTTTAGAAAGATAGTCTTTAAGCTCTGAGATTCTTTCCTTCACTTGGTCAACCATGCTACCCCACTTCAAACTATGCTGCAAGGCTACAATAGCCAAACAGC
This sequence comes from Plecturocebus donacophilus, assembly GCA_004027715.1. NCBI lineage: Eukaryota > Metazoa > Chordata > Mammalia > Primates > Pitheciidae > Plecturocebus > Plecturocebus donacophilus. The sequence continues at coordinate 80,664 of PVKP010004591.1, forward strand.
ATGGTACTAACACAAGAACAGACAAATAGACCAGTGGAACAAAATAGAGAACCAGAAAGAAGATTGCACACCTAAAACTGTCAGATCTTTGACACACCTGAGAAAAACAAGCAATGGGAAAGGATTCCTTACTCAATAATTGGTGCTGGGATGATTGGCTGGCCATATGCGAGCAATTAAAACGGACTCCTTTCCTACAACATATACAAACATTAACTCAAGGAGCATTAAAGGCTTAAATGTAAAACCTATTCAGGACATAAGCATGGGCAACAATTTCATGATTAACCTGCCAAAAGCAATTGTAACAAAAGCAAAAAATGGCAAATGGTATCTAATTAAAGAGTTTGTACACAGCAAAAGAAACTATCCACAGAGTAAACAGACAACTTGAAGAAGGGGAGAAAACTTTCACAAATTATACATCCAACCAAGGTCCCCTATCTATCATCTATAAGGAATTTAAATAAATTTACAATGGAAAAACTCCATAAAAAAGTGGACAAAGTACATGAACAGACACTTTTTAAAAGAAGACACACATGCAGCTAACAATTATATTTTAAAAAGCTCAACATTACTGTTTATTAGAGAAACACAAATGAAAACCACAATGTGATGCCATCTAACACCAGTCAGAATAGCCATTAAAAAACAAAAAAATAAGATATGCTAGTGAGATTTTGGACTAAAAGGAATACACAAGAAATATGCTTATACACTGCTGGTGGGAGTGTAAATTAGTTCAGCCATTGTAGAAGACAGTGTGGCAACTCCTCAAAGACCTAAAGACTGAAATACCATTTGACACAGCAATCCCATTACTGAATATATATCCAAAGGAATATAAATTATTCTGTTATAAAGACACACACCTGTGGTGGTGTGCACCTGTAATCCCAGCTACTTGGGAGGCTGAGGCAGGAGAATTGCTTGAACCTGGGCAGCAGAGGTTGCAGTGAGTTGAGAGCACACCACTGCAATACAGCCTGGGTGACAGAGTAAGACTCCACCTCTCAAAAAAAAGTGGGGGGATACATGCATCCATATGTTTATTGTAGCACTTTTCACAATAGCAAAGACATGGAATCAACCTAAATGTCCATCAGTGATAGACTGGATAAAGAAAATGTGGTACAAATAAACCATGGAATACTATGCATACATAAAAAGAATGACATCCTGTCCTTTGCAGGGACATTGACGGAACTGGGGGCCATTATCCTTAGCAAACTAACACAGGAACAGACAATCAAATAACACATGCTCTCACTTGTAAGTGGGAGCTAAGTGATAAGAACACATGGACACTTAGGGGGGAACAACACACACTGGGGCCTTTTGGAGGGTGGAGGGGTGGGTAGGGAGAGGATCAGAAAAAGTAACTAATGGGTGCAAAGTTAATACCTGGTTATTAAGATAATCTGTACAACAAGCCCCCATGACACAATTTTAACTATGTAACAAACGTGCACTTGAACCCCTGAACTCAAAATAAAGTTAAAAACATAAAAATGATAAAAATTATAAAAGATGTCTATAAAAAATATAAAAGATCTCTACAATTAAAAAATCCAAAACATATATGGAAAAAAATTGAAGAGAATACAAACAAATGCAAAGTTATTCTATATTCATCCTATGAAGTAGAAGAATTAATATTGTTAAAATGTTCACACTACCAAAAGAAATCTACAAATTGAAAGCAATCCCTATCAAAATACCAAAGACATTATTCACAGTAGTAGACAAAACAATCCTAAAATTTGTATGGAACCATAAAAGACCTCAGATAGCCGAAGCAGTCTTGAGCAAAAAGAACAAAGTAAGAAACATCAAACTACCTGACTTCAAGAAACTATATAATCATAGTAAACAAGACTGCATGGTACTGGCATAAAAACAGACACCAGAGAAACAGAATAAGGAACCCAGATATAAATTCTTGCATTTACAGCCAGCTGATCTTTGCCAAAGGCACTATGAACCCATACTGGGGAAACAGCTGTCTCTTTAATAAATTGTGCTTGGAACATGTGATAGCCACAGGCAAAACAATAAAACCAGACCCCTATCTCTCACCGTATATAAAAATCAACTCAAAATGAATAAGAGTTAAATGTAATGCCCAAAACTATTAAACTACTGGAAAAAATAGCATAGGAAAACAATTCATGATATTGTTCTGGGCAAGGATTTTTCGTTAAGACCTTGAAAGAATAGGCAAAAAAAGCAAAAATAGACTAATGAGATTTTGTCAATCCACGAAGCCTCTGCCCAGTCAAGGAAACAATCATCAAAATGAACACATAACTTACAGAATGGGAGACAAAGTTTGTAAACTATGTATCTGACAAATGTTTCATGCTTAGAATGCATAAGGAACATAACTCAATAGCATAAAATCCAAATAATCTTGCTGAAAATTGGAGAAAAGATCTGAATAGATATTTTAAAACAGAAGATATGGAAATAGCCAGTAAGTGTCACATTTATGTCTAGAGTTCCACTATTGGAATGCTACCCATGTAGGATTTATATCCTACTGCTCAAGGTCATCACCAAGGTCTGATTGCAAAAATTCAAATAATTGCAACCTCAGGCATAAGTGAGTTAAAAACATGCTCATCATCACAAACATCAGGAAAGTACACACCAAATGAGATGTATTTCACTTTAGAATAGCTATTATCAAAAAGACAGAAAATAAATATTGGCAAGAACGTGGAGAAAGAAAAGGTCTTGGAAGTATAAACTAGTAGAGCCATTATGGAAAACAGTACGGAGGTTCCTAAAAAAATTAAATATGTAACTGTCATATATCTAGAAATCTTACTGCTGGATATATATGCCAAGGATTTAAAATCAATATGTCAAGGAGGCACCTGCACTCCATGTTTAGTACAACCATTATGGAAAAGCAGTATGGAACTTCCTCAAAAAATTAGACATAGAACTACCATATAATCCAGAAATCCCATTACTAAGCATTTACCCAAGGAAACAATATCAGTATACTGAAGAGATATTTACATTCCAATGTGATTTACGATAAACACTTGCTTTTCTTTTGGCATCTGGATCTTCAGTAACCATAGTCAGTCACATAGACGTTATGTCCCTACAGGACCAATCCCTAATAAAAAATTCTGGATTTCTAGGCTAGGTGAGTTTCCTTATCAAAAAACCCTTTGCACATGTTGTCAAAACTTACTAATAGATGAACTCACTGTGTCCTTTGCAATTCTACTGGGAGGGCACTCCTGGACACTTGTGCCTAATGTGCTCCAGTTATGCCCCATTTATTCCTTTGCTGCTTTTGTTTTGTATTCTTTCATTGTAATCCGTTGTCACTGTGAAGACCATTTCCTGTGGCTTATCTTATCAAATCACCAAACTTGAGGGCGATCCTGGGGGCCCCTAACATAATAGTTTTTAACATAAAAGATAAATGAAGGAAACAATAAATGAAAAACAAATACAGTTACCCAATTAGTGAAAAGAGCAATCAACCAAATATATGAATTTACATCATTTTGCAAATTTTTTCTATATGTATGTCTGGAAGAATTTTTTACATGTATGTATTATTCAACTCAGAAATTCTTCCAACCATAGCCATAGCCACCATAGCCAATGAGAAAATACAATTCATATGTTGTACATTTTTGTATAAAACATAAAATTATACTTCTTTTTTTGGAGACATGAATTACTCTTGTCCATAGAGCATCCTTAGAAACAGGTAATGACAAGTGATTCCTTTCATTCAAGAATGCCATTAAGATAAAACTCCCTAGGCTTGTATAGGCTTACGATGTTGCTGAATCTTTTTTATTTTATTATATTTTTTTTAGAGACTGCGGTCTTGCTATGTTGATCAGGCTCATCTCAAAACTCCTGCCCTCAAGTCATCCACCTGCCTGTGCCTTTGGAGTTGCTGAGATTACAGATGTGAGCCACTGCACCTGGCTTGTTGGAGCTTACATTCTTACTAATCAATGCTTCTAAACAGAGGCCTCTTCTCACCACTCATTTCCCTTTAAACAGTTTTACTGTGTATCAAGAACCAACATTTTATGAGGCAGAAAATCTCCCTACCTACTAAAACTTCAACATTTTCACAAAATGCCTGCACTTCATGCTTGACTTAAATGGAAGATTATATTTTCTTTTCCTCATAAAATAAAAGTTTATTTTATTTGTCTATACAAATCATAATGACATCTGCTTAGTCATTTACAGTATAAAGACATCGTGGTTACTGTCATTTGAACTATTTATATGCTATTTATAAGCCAAATGCCTTCTACATTTAGGATTACATTGTTTGACCAATTATTCTGATATTTATTGATCTGATATTATTGCCTCAGTGGAATACCTATTCACTCACATTCAGAGAATAGAAATTTAGCTGACAGCTTTTATTTATATCAGCTTTAATATCTTCCACATTCACCACTTCAGGGGCACAATTTCTTAAGCACAATTGAAGTTTGTCATCATCAGATTCTTTCAACTTCATTTACACTCAGCATTTTTCTTTCTTACCATCTCCTTGAATTCTAAAATTCTCACATACCCATTAATCAAGTGTATAATAACACTCAAATAATCCACCCATTTATTTTGCATGTTTATTTCCTTTCCTTCCTTCATTTCCTTCCTCTCATAGCATCTATCTGAGGCACATCTATTTAAGCATTTTATAGCCAGCAGTCACAACTTTCGTATTACTTTGTCCTATTGTTGAATGCACTCACAATAAACTGCTTAAATCCAGCTACCATACCACTTTTGATTACTGCTAGAGTGCTGCTATGAAATTTGATGGCACAATAACATGCAAAATTTAATTTCAGTTGGCGACTTATTAGATTTTCCTGGACATCACCAATAGCATATATTTGAGTATTGAAAACACACATGTATAACATCTATTGCCAAAGCCTAAACATGTTTTAGAATCTTTCTGTGATAATGCCTATACCTATCACATTGTAATTTTAATTATGACACTTGTCTTCACAACTCTATATAATTAAGCCTATACTTAAGTAAAAAAAAAAGTGAACATAACATTTTAGTAAATTCAAAGTCATAATCAATGATAAAAAATTTAATTTTACAGAGAGAATGGTTGATATTCAGATTTATTTAAAATATAGGTAGGTTCAGTCCTGCAGGATTGATCAAATTCAATATGCAATTTATTTTATGAGTGGTTCATGTCAAGGTCAAGGTAAAATTTCCAAATAAAACACTGCCAATTTATGTTTAGATTTTAAATACATTGCAATTTTCTCCAAATCACAAACATTCCACCCACAATTTTTAAATTGGTATTAGGTGTGTATTTTTTTGAAAATCCATAATTTAAAGTGTGGCTTTATACTTTTTTTAACAAAACATTTTAATTATTTTTGCTAAGATTTATTTTAAGATGTTCTTACAGGTGAGGCTCTTTTTTCTCAATAAACAACTTATTCATACTTATGAGAGTGTCTACAGTGTAGTACCTTAAGGAATTATCTAAACAGAACAGCTGTTAGTACATTAACAGAGCTTAGCCTAGTATGAATCAATGATAGCAAGTTAGGTAGTCATGTCAAATTTCTTTGGCAGAAGAACTGAATTGGATTTTCATTATAGGCAGAAGAAAATGTATTGATTTTGACTTTGGACACTTCAAATAAATATCAGGTAGTTCATTTCTCTTGATGTAGCTATTTTTCAGACCATTATTATTAATTAAATGTTGAATTACATATGTACCCCAATTTGATTTTTTTTTCCTAGAATTCTCAGACCCAATTAGGATAAAAGCTACAAAAGGAATTAGTTTAATCTGCTATTGGAATCATTTTACATAAAGAGGAACAATAGCAATTGACTCATCATCACCATATTAAAATTATCATGAGAAGTATAAAACAGTTACCTAGATATTCAAAACTGCCAGTGGAGAAATATTTGCCTCACATTGGTGAGCATTTACAGCCAAAAAAGGCTGTTTTTTAAGCTAAAATGTTATCCAGGAATCCATTAAGAAACACACTGGAATAATACTCAGAAAGTAAAGGCAATAAAAAGTGTTGTAATTTTTTTAAGTGATGTTTCAAGTAGTTTAGTAAGTTTAGCACCACAGAACTGGTAGTGGTTATACAAGACATTAGCACTAATACATTCAAATCAAACTGAATATTATTATTCAATTATAAAAAAATTTATTTTCCATATACTCAACTCACTATAAATCAATTATTTAAGAGACAAGAGACATATAGCACTTGAAATACTTAAACCACAATCACTTTGATTTTCTTTTAAAAGCAAAATAATTACCTATTGAGGAAATTTTATAAATGTAGTTATAAGATTAAAAGTTAATGCATTACTTATCTTTCAACATTCTCTAAAAGTTGTCTTTTAAATAGTGATTACAAAAATTTAATTTTTGCCAATAATAATTGTGTCAGAAATAGAACAAGTTAGTCTTACTATACCAGCAGTTAAAGAACCACCTCTGTTTTGATATACCATAACATTTTATTTAAAAGCAATTGAGAATAAATATGGAATCCTATTATCTCATTTTCCATTCACTTTTTCAGAGAATATCTTCGCTTTAAAATATGTGTCTTTACACTTTATAGGCAGTACTTAGCTTCCTAATGTAAAATTCACTTCCCACTGTTATCCCATGAATAATTCTGGTATGGAAAGCTATCTCAGTAAATCTCTCATACCTCTCAAGTAAGAAGCACTTCCATTTATATCTGCTTATCCAAGAGAGATGAGTAGTTAACCTTGAGTATTGCTTTAAAAATTCCTAAAGCTCATATTTAACCACAGACAGTGCAAAGCCATGGTCTTTTATTTTTCTGCTACCTTTAAACTATCAAAGTGTTATACTGGCTTGGGAAGTAAATATTATTCAATGCATTAGATTAATCAGATACCAATTTAAAGATACACAAATAATGCCTCAAACAACTAAACAATTTTTAAAAAACATTTTATGTGAAATGTGTAAATTTAATGACTCCTCAATGTAAAAACAAAATATTAAAGCAAAGGATATTAGGAAGAAGTGTCTAAGTTTAAAAATAAATTAAAAGTTTATGGAAAACTCAAAAACTGTTTTCATATCTAAAGACATGCTTTCACCCATGAAGTTTTAACGGTTATAAAACTTGCCCTCCCAAAACAAACAGAAAAAAAAATTGAAAAAGTAAACAGAACAACAATTTACAGACATTGGACAACAGGCACCAGAGGACTGTCATGTATGTAAAAAGGGAAATAAACAACAGGTGTTCTATATAATCCTAGTATTCTGTCAGGAGGCAATTTAGTAACTAAAATTCAGAAAGAAAACAGAAACTGAATCAGAGGTTTTGCCACACTGAGGAGGCAGACATCAGAGTTGAAGGACACTAAGGTTCCTAGAATTCGCATGAGAGAGAACTGAAGAAGAGGAAGCTATGAAGAGAAAGAGTTCCACAAAGAGCTTCAGACACACAGGGTTACCCACTAGTCTATGGTTTAGTTACAATCTGCACACAAAACTCCATGAGTCTGAGCAAGGGACAATTGATACAGAAAATTTACCACGAATGTATAAGCTAAATAATTTTCTTTTCTCATAAAGTGCTACAAATCCTTTGAGTATCCACTAGCCAGTAAAGTGACATCATTATCTATATGGGGATTTTCCCAGGGACATCAGAAAAGCCACATATTTGTAGTGTAGCTACTTAACCCAAGAGTAACGGCTGCAACTAGACTTTATTTTAGAAAACTAAAAAACCTACATCAAAAACAATCAAGCTGATTTGGATAATATCAATCTAACCTGTATCTAATTCTGTTGCCTAGGCATGTATGTGTGGGAGACAGAAAAAGTTATTTAAAGAAATGACAGCTGAGAAATTACCACATTTAATAGAAAGCATAACCCAATGGATCCAAGAAGGTCAAAAAAGCTTAAGGAAGATGAACACAAATAAAATCACATCAAAGCATGTCATAATTAAGTTGCTATAAGCCAGATAAAAAGCCGAATTAAAGACTTCAAAATACATATTATATTCAGCAGAAGAAAGATAAGAGCAATTACAGGGAGACAGGACTTCTGGGATGGCAAGCAAAAAGTTTGGCTGATCCTATTCCCAATAACACAACTTAACTATTAGTGAAATTATTTTTTTAATTATGTAAAATCTTTGGAAAATTTTATAAGACCACATAGCATACGGAAGAAAGTTTGCTCAAAGACTGCTGAATTTCATTAAGAATCCTTGGCATTTCTGCCACAATCTATTCCCTTCATCCCTCTCTTTTAGATCTGTTTTGCAAGTTCTACCCTGTGTGTTCTATTCCAGGAACTTGTGGTCAAAAAGACAGCGGCTCCCTTTAACTCCCAACTTTCAGGATATATGGTAGGTCACCCTGAGTAGGATAGAATGTCAGTATTTTTCATCCCACCTCTAGACTCAGTTGCAAAAGCTTATTTCTAGGCAATCGTGGTAGAAATGACTGGGTCTCATTTCTCCCATCCAGCTACTCCACGTAAGGTTGAGATTCTACATCGGACACAGCATGCTGAGAATACTGTGGCTCCTATTCCCCCACCCCACCTTGCATTTATTAGTCAAAGATTGACTAAAAGACCGTAACAAGGGTAACAAATATGAGGAAGGACATCAGGGGCTACGCAATACAGGGTAAATAGAGTTTACGGAATTAGTACCACCAGATCACTAAGCAAGTAAACAAAATAGCCAAGCAGGTAACAGCAACCCTCTGGATGAGTGAGTAGAGGTGGGATCAGTCTCAGTAATTACTCAGTGTAAGACATACAATTTTCTGTTTTCAATGATAACAACAGCAACAATAGTATAACAAATGCACAGGGAAAAAATGCAGGCAATAGGCATGGACTTTGAAGAAATGCAAATGTTAGGTTTATCAGAAAAAGACTTTAAAGCAGATATTATAGATATGTTCAAGTAATTAAAGTCACTCATGCTTAGAGAAATACAGGAAGACTTGATAGTAATGTCTTATGAAATATATGCAATCAATAAAGAGAAGAAAATTATTAAAAAAAGAGCCAAATGAAAATTTTGGAGTTAAAATGTACAATAACTAAATGAAAAATTCACTAAATGATATTATCAGTAGATTTGAAGTGGCTGAAGAAATAATCAGTAAACCTGAGGCTAAGAGATTATACAATTTGAAAAATAGAGAGAAAAGAGAATAAATACAAATAAACAGAGCCTTAGAGGAGTGTGGTGTACCAATAAGTACTGCAACATGATATGAGTATCACTAGAAGAGGACAGAGAGGGACAGAAAAATATTTAAAGAAATAATGACTGAAAATTTTCCAAATTTGAGAAATAATATTAACACATCCAAGAAGCACAATGAACACTAGGTAAAGTAAATGCAGAGACCCACACTCAGATACACTATAGTCATATTGTTAAAAAAACAAAGCTAGGTCATGGTTGCTCAGTCCTGTAACTCCAACACTTTGGGAGGACAAGGTGGGTGAAAAGCAATGTTTGAGACAAAGAGCTAAAAACCACCCTGGTTAACATGGCAAAAACTTGTCACTACAAAAAATTAGCTGGGTATGATGGCATGCACCTGTAACTACTCAGGAGGCTGGGGTGGGAAAATTGATTAAGCCCAGGAGGTCAAGGCTGCAGTGAACTGTGATCATGCCACTGTACTCCAGCCTGGGTGACAGAGGAAAAATTGCCTCAAAAAAACAGGAAAGAAAGAAAGGTTAAATAGCTAAATTCTAATTCCATACATTTAAGCCAGAAGGATGACATATTCAAAGTGCTGAAAAAAGAAATATGTGATCAAAAATTTTACATGTAGCAAAGCTCTTTCAGAAGATGAAGACAAAATAAAGATATCCTTATGTAAACAAAACTGAAATAATTGGCTGATAACTGATCTGCCTTATAAAATATGTTATAGGAAATTCTTCAGACTGAAATTAAGTGATTCTGGGCAATGATTCAAATCCAAATAAAACCCAAAGAATCATGAAAAAGTTGATTATTTATAGAATTAAAATATAGAATGAAGGGACACCTATATTCTTCTTTCCTCAGCAAATTTAGGTAATTGCATAAATCTATATTTTCTAATGTCTCTGAGATTTTCACATTTGATACAGAATGTGTGTTACATGATTAGAATCCATTTTAATTTTTAAGGCTTGTTTTACGGTCTAACACATAGTTTGTTCTGGAGAACAATCTACACACATTACATGTTGAGATGAAAGTATAATCTGCTGTTGATTAAAATGTTCTATAAATGTCTGTTTGGTTTAGTTTGTTTATAATGTTACAGTCTTCATTTTCTTGTTGATCTTCAGCAAAATTCTATCCATTAATAATAGCAGGGTATGAATATTTTCAACTACTATTATTGAATAATTGTCTCTTTATAGTCTACTTTGATATTAATATAGCTACTTTAGCTCTTTTATATTTTTTTTGTTTTGGCTTATAGTTTTCATTCCTTTTACTTTAAACTTGTGAATCTTTGAGTCTAGAATGTGTATCCTGTAAACCATAAGTAATTTAATCAAATAACTTCTGATTGGATTGCTAATTATATTTATTTGTAACATTATTTTTTTGTGATTTAATTTACATCTACAATTTTGCTTCTTTCTTTTTGATGTTTTCATTTTCTTTCCTTCATTTATTTCCTATTTTATTGTTAAATTGATATTTTCTAAAGTTAAATTTTATTCCATTTAAAAATTTTAATTTACATGTTGGTTATTTTCCTAGTGGTTGCTCTAGATTTTGCAACATGCATCCCATCAGGATCTACTTCAGATTTACAGTGATTGAAGTCCACTGAAACATAAAATCTTTAGTCCACTGAAATATAAAATCTTTACTCCTGTATAACTCTACTCCTTTCCTCTCTTTTTGATGCTATTGAGATATATATGTAACATAAATTTTTATGTCTGTTATAATTATGTCTTCATATAATCTTATGTTTATACATTTTCAAAAAAGAAAATCAAAATTGGAGAACTCACACTTCCGATTTGTAAGACTTATGACAATGCTATAGTAATAAATAACGTGATGTCATGAGTATACTGTCTATACTGTCATGAGTATAGACACATAGATTAATGGAATTGAATTGTAAATTCACAAATAAGCCCTAGATTTACGGTAAATTAATTTGTAACAAGCGTGCCAAGAATAGCTTTTCAACAAATAGTGCTAGTATAACCACAAATGCACATGCAAAAAAAAACGACATCGGACCCCATCAAACCATACACAAAAGTTAGCTCAAAATGGATTATATAGCTAAACATGTATGAGCTAAAACCATACAACTCTTAGTGGAAAAAATAGGTATATATCTTCATGGCCTTGGATTAGCCAATGATTTCTTAAATATAACACTAAAATTACAATCAATGAAATGAAATATAAACATATGTAAACTGTAATTCATGAAAATTAAAAATTCTTGTGCTACAAATATTAACATTAAGTAAAAAGGAAACCTACAGAATGGGGAAAAAAACATTTGAATGTCCTATATCTGATAAGGGACTTCTATGCAGAATTTATAAAGAATGATCAGAACTCAATAATTTAAAAAAACATATAACCCAATTAAAAATGGGAAAGGGATTTGGATAGACATTTCTCCAAAGACCAAATACAATGGCCAAAAGTGGAGAGAAGATTAGTGGTTAGGGAAATGAAACTCAAGACAATGCTGAAACGTAGCTTCATACCTTCTAGTATGATTGTATTCAAAAGCACATAATAACTTGTGGTGGTCCATGTGGAGAAATCAGAATACTCATATCTTGTTGGTGGGAATGTAAGAGATTGCAGATTCTTTATAAAACATTTTCACTTTCTCAAAATGTTCACCATATGACCCATGAATTTCACTTCTACTTACATATTCAAGAGAAGTGAAAACATACTCCCACATAAAAACTTATATACAAATGTTCAAAGCAGCATTATTCATGATAGCCAAGGAATGGAAAGAATCTATGTGCCTTTCAACAGAAGGAAGGATAAATAAAATGTGGGCTAACCATACAATGGAATCATATTCATTAATAAAAAATGAATGACTGCAAATGACTATATCATAGGATTCCATTTTTATAAAATGGTCTAAATAGGCAAATCTATAAGACAGAAAGTAGATTGGTGGTTTCTTCTAGGTGAGGGTAGGGTGAGCTTCAGAGAGATGGGAAGTGGCTACAAATGGGTTGAATATTTTGGGGGGAGGAAAAATTATTTTAGATTCACTTACAGTGATGATTGTGCACAGTGTGTATTTACTAAAACTTTCATTTGTACATTTTAAATGGGTGAATTTTACTGTATATGAATTATATCTCCATAAAACTTAAAGACATAAATCACAGATTTCTTATCAGAAATCCCATTACCCAGAAGATCATAAAAAAATCTTCAAAGAACTGTGATCAAAAACACAAACAAAATGCACCCTTGTGCATGTATACACACACACACACACACACACTCTCACACACACAGTTAGACAACTAAGTAACTATGCTATAGGAAACAGTAATCACATTTTTAAGGGCCAGAGAAACACTTTACAAATAAGAGAGGAAGGCAATACAAACCTTGTGCTGTTGAATTCAATTAGAGATATTAGTTTGAATTCATTTTAACTTTAGCATATAAGAATAACTAGGAAAATATAGACAGATGTATGTACATGGGTATATATATGTGTCCATACATACTACAAATGGGCTTACATATGGTGATCATACAATGAAAAACTGATATGAAAAAGCCAAATGTGCAAGATGAATAATCTCAATATATTGTTTTAACTAATGTTTCAATTTTTATCGACTGCTTTCATAATTGTTTAGAAAAGGTCAGGCAAATAAAATTAAACAATATCTGCATAACTTTCCATTGACTTTAATAAGGTAATTTATTTTTTTAATCTCCACAAAATAGGCAAAATATATAGTTTAACTGGGTGTATTTAATGCCAGTATCCTTCTGGGGTCAACTTTTAATGGGAAAAATGTTCTGTGGAAATGACAGGCTAAAATAAATCAATCTAAATAAAAGACAAAATGAAAAAATAAAGGAGGTAATAAAATATCAGAATACATCATTTTACATGTCCTTTTTTTTTTTTTTTTTTTGAGACAGCATCTTGCTTTGTCACCCAGGCTGGAGTGCAGTGCTGCAATCACCACTCACTGTAGCCTGGACCTCCAGGCCTCAAGGGATCCTCCCATCTCAGCCTCCTGAGTAGCTAGTACTACAGGTGTACACCATGACATCTGGCTGATTTTATTTTTTTAATTTTTTGTGGAGGCAAGGTCTCACTATGTTGTCCACACTGGTCTCAAACACCTGAGCTCAAGCAATCCTACTGCTGTAGCCTCACAAAGTGCTAGGATTACAAGCATCAGCCATCAAGCCCAGCTGAAAATAAAAGGCACTTTTAAAAAAGTTTTGATTTTGAATTGGCTTGGCTTACTTTTTTGTAAGTAATAACACAGGTTTGATGAATTGATCATCAATAATGATAATATGATTTCATAAAATTTCAGTCATTAAAATGTTCATTTCCTTGGGAAAAAAATTTTATATTAAAAATAAAGTATTTTTAAAATTAAAATTAACAGCATTTAAATTAAAAGAGCAAACCAGTAGAGATACAAAACTGTTTCTGAATTCTGGACCAATGTTATTTCTGGGAAAAGACTTACTTTAAGTGTTCTGAAACCCATTTTGTAAGAATCTTTCTCTCGGAACGCTGCCCCGTCTTTCATACTACTTGAATACATTTATTTCATATAAGCTTACATCAAATATCTGGCAAGATGATTCTATCTAAATGTAGATAAATGTAAGTGGAAAGATGTGAAATGAAGATAGTGAAGTTTTTTGAAATTCTATCAAGTTCAAAATGTACAAGATTAGCTGGCAATTTCTAGAATCTTGTGATTTAAATTCTCTTTTACTTATGGATAAGTATAAATCTGTTGGGTTTAGCCTAAATCTACTCTTAAGTGCAGCTTCATTAATGTTTATACTTTTGAAGAAGAAAATGGATTCCAAAGATTCCATGTTCCTTATTCAAATGTAAAACGACTGAGCAATTGAAGAATGCAATTGCTTCCACCAAAATGTTTCTAAACATATTTAGGAAAGTTGAGTTGTTGTATTTTAAAGTCAAAATTACACTTAAGTTTCATTCTGAGTCTCATTGACTCATTTCAGATTTGTAATTGATGAAAATGTCTACAAAGGCATGGGGTATTTCATTCTGCATGATATCTGAACCTAGATAGCTTCTGATAAACTGAAAGACTTCTGCAGAATATAAAATTAGTGTGCTTGTAAAATGACTTGAAGTTCCCAGAATAGTTGCACCCAACAAAAGCATAGCAAGCATCCACATTTTATAAAGTGTGTTTATTTATCTCAAATGAAAAATAAGAGTTCAAGTGACCTACTTTTCCTTAAGACACTTTAAAATGAGAAATGAAGCACAGAAACATGGCACCATATGTCTGATATCTCCTGAAGTGACAAATGAATTTTGATTATACATAACCTCACTTTTCAATACTCTATTGTATCTTAGCACAATGAAAACTGAGTCATACTATGCCAAGTATGAAATATACGTACCATGTAAGTAGCAACTATAGTAGATGATTGCCATCTTCAGAATGAACTTGCACCTGGACTTTAAGGCAGAAGCTGACAGTGACCTTCTTGATAGACAGGATTTTAAAATGGCCTCCCAAATTCCTATCCCCAGCTCTGCATGCTACATAATGTCCTCATAAGTTCAGATAGGCTAACCAGGTGAGCCCTTACAGAGGGGGCCCAGATGTTACAGATAGAAGTTAGAGCAATTCAAAGTTGCAAGGAATACTGTCCTGTTGACTTTGAAGGAGCAAATTGCCATGTTTTCTCGGGGCCACATGGCAAGGAATGGTGGGCATCCTCTAGGAGTTGAGAAATGGCGTCTAGTTGACAGTTAGCAAGACAATGAGGGCTTTGGTCATTGTTTTGATGCCTGTCAACTAGAGACCATTTCTGAATTTTACAAACAATTGGTGAGATTGGCAGAGTACTGAATTTTCATATAATTTTCATAAACATCCATAGCCATTTGATTTATTCTTGGTGAGACCCTGAGCAGAGGAAATAGCTCATCCAAACCCAGACTCTTAACCTGCACCAAAGAAGTGATAATAAATTCATGTTTTAAGTTGCTAAATTTGTGGTAATTTGACAGTAATAGAAAACTCATATAATTTTCATATGATCTTTCATAGGAGTTGAGAAAAATACATTTGAATACAAAAACAAATTGCTATCAACCATTCTAAAATAATTGTAAAGGAGCAATTTAAAGATCTTATAGACTCTCCCTACACACACAAGCACACTCACACATGCACACCACACACACAAATAATGTATCCCTCACCATGTCTCATTATTCTAGGTTTATCATTTTCCATTCTAAAAAGGAAAATCGAGGGATCCAAGATGGCCGCATAGGAGCAGCTCAGGACTGCAGCTCCCAGTGAGGGTGCAGAGGGTGAGTGGACGCCGCATTTCCAGACGGATTTTTATTACCCCCAGACCAGGAGATCTCCAGGCGGAGCAGCGCCAAGGGTCGCCAGCGCGGCAGTTTCGGCTGGCGCGGCTGTTTGGCCGGCTCGGCTGTTTGGGCCGGCGCGGCTGCTTTGCCGGCGCCCCGGCGCGGCGGTTCTCCGCACAAAATCCACTGGTCTGTGCGCCCTTTGAACTGGCGAGTGGAGCTACGGGAAGGCGGATTAAAAAGGGGACTGAATCAGGGAGCCAGCCCAGGA